>CANYLF011845053.1:0-12205 GCA_948193215.1 Bocquillonia castaneifolia | reverse complement strand
TATTTACAGTCTTCAAATGACCACGACTTCTTCATGACAATTATAGATATCGATTTTATCTTGAATTTAGGCTTTTAAATCACTCAATTCCGAATCTTTTAGCTCATGTTATAGCTCATCGAATATGTTACACTTTCAAGCTAAAAATTTCACATTAAAAATTCGAATTTCCTATAACAATTCAATATAAACACAAATTTAATTTAAATAAACTAATTAATCACTAATTCTACTCTAATCATAATCCAAATTTATTACTAAATAGACTTAAATAAATAGTTGATGGCTATAGTAAAAAGAACACTCAAACTAATAAAAAAACATATAAATTATATATATATATACACCTTTTAAATATTAGGTTTTCAATCGTCAATTTATTATTCAATAGCTTGAATGATGGAAAAATTTATTAAATTAGTTTCAATATTTTGATCTATTTATCTCTATCAAGATATAACAATAGTTTCTCATAAGTCCTAGAAAAATTATAAGTTGTACTAATTAATTCTAAATAGTTAATTATTTTAAAATTTTAATTTCAACCAAGACTACACATAGCTTCTTATTTGTAACTCACTTTTCAGGTTTTTACAATCTTCAAATAGCTACAACTTATTCATGAAAATTGTAGATATCGATTTTATCTTGAATTTAGACTTTTTAATCACTCAATTTCGAGTCTTTTAGGTTAAGTTATGGCCTGTCAAATGTGTTATACTTTCAAGCTATGGATTTAACATTTTCAGGCTGCGAATTTCAAATTAAAATTAAATTTCCTATGAAAATTCAATATAAACATGAATTTAATTTAAATAAACTAATTAAATTATGAATCATAGGTGGCTTAAAATTTGAAGTTTATGGTTTGCGAATCTTTCATATTCGACATCGATGATATGGATTATGATGCAATGAAAATACTAATAATATATTTGGTAGGCATGTGGTTAAAATTAAACAGAGTTTTTATCGAACAACCAACACAGGAAAATTCTTATAAAAACCATGATCTACAATGAACTAAATATTTATATGAAAATTAAATCCACCCACACATATGATGATCCGCATATATGACCGAATTATTAAAAGGTAAGTAAATTATACAGCTTGCAGAGCTCTTATCTAAAATTTGCTAGATATAATATAATCCAAGCTTCAAAATACCAATTTCCACTACAAGAAAAATGAGTTTTAATGAGGAAAACTAGTGAGGGGATAAAAAAAACCGTCATTAAAAGTAATGAGAATGTACTTATAATGACAAAATTTTTCTACCGTCATTATTGATTGATAAATTAAGGGCCTATAATGAGGGTTCTAAATTCTTGTGGTTAAAGATATACTTCCCCCTCATTAATGCTGGAAAAATTTAGGCGCCATATTATTCCCACTAAAAGAAATTTATAAAATAATAAAAAAATTTGCCTTTCTGTGGCCTCTCTCTTTTCTTCCCTGTCTCTCACATACGGAATGAATACTATCTAGTATTTACCTCCAAACAAGTGAACCCCTTTCCACAATTGATTTATCAAAATCAAAATTCGATGAAAAAAATTGCGAGTCTTAAGATCTGCAGTTTGATTTTTCATCATCAATATCTGACCTTTGTTTCAAACCTTCAAATCAACTTTGCTAAATCGTAACGAATGAAAGACTACGAATCTGATTTATCGATGTACAAAGTACGTCTAAGATGGAGGTATGTCATTTTTATAGTCTTAATTTATTACATGAAATCCCTAAAGCCTTTTCAAGCCCTAATTCATTTTTTTTTCTCTTTTAGTTAGATGCTTATTAGTAAACCCAGGTGACGTTTGGTTCATGGAATGGAATAGAATAGCTATTTCATGACACTAGAAATAGCTTTTCTTTACATATTGTAAAGAATTGGTATTCCATAAAATTGTAGAACTACAATCTATAGGATGAACTAAATACAAAAATATCAATTTTATATGAAATAACTATTTTTTTTATTTAATTACTCTCAAGAAATACCTATTCCATTCCATTCCTTGAACCAAACGGAGAGTAAGTCCTTGAGCCGACTTCATATTTCTATTTCTATAGATTAAATGTTACAATATTGGTTGAGAATTGTCGTCTTTTGATTTATGTTGCATTATTAGACATATGTGACTGCTTTCTTATCCCAATCTTCTCATGAATGCTGCACAATAGCCATTTACTCTAGTTTTAGTTTTTTTTTTTAAAATTGTTATGATTTTATTTTTTTCTTTCTTTTTTCTAAATCTATATATTTTTTTTACCTTTCTAATTTTAAAATAATCAAAAGCGCACAAACTTGCCTAAACTCAATACATTTTTTAAAATACAGAAATTGAAATCACCAACCCCTGTATTCTCTCTGCACATTTTCGTTACTTAATAACTCAAATCAAGCTCTAAATAAGTATACCTTTCCTATAAATAAGGTATTTTTGTGATCATCTTTGCTTTAAATTTCTGCATTTTTCTTCTTTTTTCTTTATGATTTGTGATTTTTGAACCCTAATTTGCTAAGTGATTCAAAGCTGGCCAAGTAGAATCAATGCTCTTTAATTCTTATATTCTAATATCTTTAATTCCTAATTTGATTTTATTTCTCTGTTAATATCACTTGAAAAATCATGTTATTTGATTTCTATTGAACCATGTTAATTTGATTAAGTGTTCGTTTATTTTATACTCAAATTCGTAGCCTCTTTGATAAATTCTGTGTCTAATTTAGCTATATATTGATACTGCTCATGCATGTTTATATTTGTTCAATTTCAGTAAATTGAGGTGATCAGAATTGTGGCTTTCTAATTCTGATCATTTGATCAATGGTTTGCATTTTGTGCTCAATTACCCTTAAGATAGACATCAGAGATAATACACAATATCTAGGTTCCTTAGTAGTCTATTAATACTAGCTATGTTTGCATTATCTCTCTGTTGTATTGACTTTAAGATATGCTGAACTTTAATCTTCCAAATCTCTTGCATTAGCCTTAATGCTGCTATTCTTGGATTTCCTTCTCTGTTGGAATCTTAAACAAGATTGGACTAGCCATTCTATGCATATATTCATATTCTGAATCTGTTGATTTGTGAATGTACACTCGCTGTCCTCTTAATTACCTACTTGGAGAAATCAAAAGTTAATTTCAAAGTGGGAAGGGTCACAAGGGATAAATGGAAAAAAAAAGAATTTTGCAGCAGGGGAATTTGCTACATGGAGGGTTGTGAAAATCAAAGTCTTGTCAGATCGGTACTAAATTATTATACTGCAGTAACCTCTTGAACTTTTCTAACTGGAATTTGTAATGATGCTTTATTTGTTTGCCAGCAAATATAGGTATGGACTGCAGAAGAAGAAGAGAGGACTATAGAAGAAAAGTGATGGTGAATGTTTTTTTTTGTAGAGCTTGATGCATTTCAGGTATGTATAAAGTCTGTATAATGAGAATAGAACCTTACTAAGTGTGCTATTAAATTTCAGCAAGTTGTATGAATCTGAAGGAACTCAAAATGAGGTAAGCCACTATCTTATCAATTTGTGATTAAAGTATCCACAATCTTGCGTATTCTTATCAATTTGTGATTAAAACATCCACTTGAAAAGATTATAAATACTCATCTGAAAAATGATATATAACGTCTAGAAACTTTGTGGTAATCATTTTTTTTGTTAAATTACCCAGGTAGTTGGAGTTGATACCCACTATTCTGTCTCTTAAGTAATATATCCTCATGGTAATCTAAAAGATATGATTTTGCTGATCCAAACATTTACCCATCCATTTGCTATGACCTTTATGTAAATTAGATATCATGTTTTGAATTCTATTTGAAGCTGTAATTTATAGCTGGCATCTAAGGAGAGCAAAAACTTCAGAGATATTGGTACCCGATGAGGCCATTCTACAGAAATCATAGGAGTTCCTTTAGGGTTTCAACGAGAGCAGGTACCACCTGTTTTTATCTATTAAATAGGCTTGGGGACATAGTATGTGTGTATAGCTTAGTGTAATACCGCATGTATCATAACACCAAATTTTTACAGTGTAGGCAACCTTTTGTAATCTTAAAAGGGGAGTTTACATTTCTACCCAAAGGCAACCCATACTTTACCATTTCTTACAAATAGGAACTGATAATTTTACATTAAAATTAGAAGTAGATCTATCATTTTAGGCAGGTTTATATTTATAAACGGATTTGCTCTTTGTTTATGTATGAGTTAGAAATGAGCATTTTTGAAACCAATAATTTGGGTTTCTAATCCATTTCTAACTGAAATTAAGTACAGTTTTTGATTATTTAGAAATTGAAATATCTGTTTGTAACCTTGCAAAATTCTTGGAGTGTCAAGGTAATTAATCAATCATCTCTTGTTTCAATATTTTGAAATACTTTTTTTTAATTCAGAACCATCTACATTTTTTTATATATATCTCACTCTATTCCTTAACCAAGCTGTGATTCATTGTCATTGATGTGCATTTTCATTTATTGCATGTCTTAAATCATTGATATTTTTTCCATGGCTAAAACTTGATGAAAGAAACAAGGTCTTGCTGTTTTTTATGAATTAGGCTCTCATAAACTTCGGGGATATCACTTTCATTGTTATTGAGTGAATCTTTGTGATTTAATGTGACTAAAGGTTAAATAAACGATGGCTTATTTAGTAATTTGTGCTTTTGTAGTTGCTAAAAAACTAATGAAAAATTAGGAAGCTAGAATTAAGTTTGATTACTGTGGTCCTTGAGATGATATTTCATTGTTCTCTCATTTGAATAATATGAGCACCATCTTAATTTGTCTCTTTTCTACACAATCCTAAGATAGCCTTTTGGGGAAGCTCCTTTGTCAAAGGCCAAGAGGTCTTTGTAAGATGTTAAGGTTTATGAGAAAGCTTTTCAATTCTGATGTTTCTTTGGTGGTGCTAGGTACACTGGTCATGCAAAGAAGAGGAATTCAAAATGGTCAAGGACGTTGACTTGTTAAATATGGCAAGTTCATTATAGATTTGTAATTCTAAGGTATATTTATCTGCATTTCTACTTTACGACTTGTCAATATTATCAATTTTTTATATGGTCAGCATTATCAATTTAGTTCTAATATTTATGACTACTGATTTTCTCTAGGTAACAAGCTGAGAATCGGAAGGATAAATTCAAAGGATTCAAGATATATAAATTAATCAAATTGCATGAACCAAGAAGCCCCTGACTTTGATTAGATACACTTTTTTTTTTAACTAGATAAGTGGTTTCTTATAGTTCATTTTTTAAATGTACACAGAATTAGTGATATGAAACATGTATATGAAATGGTATATTTTAACTATACAAATATGTTATTTATTTTTATTGAGTCTATCAATAATATTGCTGTTAATTTTGAATTTTTTATTTGCTTTATTTTATTTAATAAATTTTCTTATTTTAAAATGTCATAAAATTTTAATTTAAATAATCATTTTTTATATTTAATAATTCAATAAGGTAATCCTTCATATAATGAGGAGAGTTTCAATGTTATAATACTTTTTAATGTGGGTAAGATAATCCTATAATGAGGGGAAGTTGATCACTAAAAAAAACTTGTAATGAGGGTATTTATACCATCACTGTTAGTATCAATGACGGGATCCAAATCCCGTCAATAATACTTTTAGCTAGAGAGGCAATAATGACGGGTGATGATGGGAATTTTTCCCTCATTAAAAATCTTTAGTGACGGGTTTCCTACATATAGTGATGGGATTTCCCCTCATTAAACATCAATTTTCTTGTAGTGTTCTTCTCCGAGAATATATACTATTTGTAGATGCATACTTTTATCTGCAATAAAATATATGTACAAAACTTTTTTTTTTTTATAATTGGGGGTGGCAGATTTCAACCTGTGTCTTTCAAGTCAATTATAATGTCTTCACCAGTAGTTTATGTCTAGAAAGACAACATAAACTTTTAATTAATAGTGTTTTTTTATTGTTTTAAATTAATGAAAATCCAAGTGGGATGACCTACGTACAGATTTGATTGAAAAGCTCTAGCTTCTTAATTGGACCAACCACCTCCAGCTAGCGAGTCACCTGTTGAAAAAAAAACACACACAAGTAACAGGCAATGTCTAAAAAAAAAAAATACCAAACCAAGAAAAAAAATAAAAGAAGACAAGAATTTAACATGGTTCGACAATTAATTTTATACGTCCACGGAGAGATATCAATTTTTCACTATATGAAAATAAAACCACAATACAAGTAAATTGAAATTCCCTTAAGTTGATCAAACTCAAAATCCACAATTTATTGTATAAACCCTCTCACATAGAGTAGAAAAATAAACTCTCACCCTCTATAATATCCCTAGAGAAAAACAAGAAGCACAAAAGAAAAAGTGTTTCTAGAAGCCCTTTGAATGTTTACCCACACTCAAAAATATACAAGCCAATACTCAAACTTCCAAATCCCAAGTTGCTTTTGCATTTTGCTTCCTTGCTTCACACACTTTTTTTATGCCTCTACCTGTCTATTTATAGAGACACCCTAGACTTGTTCACAAAATTAGAAATAAGTTTCCTATTTAATTAGGAATCCTTCCGATTTTATTATTTGTTGATTATACCAGATAAAGACTTAATTTAAATAATCTAAGTTTAACTTGGATTTCCACAATTTAAGTCAAAATCCTAACTATCTCCACCTTGACTTTAATTGTAAAACCGTATTGGCCTACATTTTTCCCCAACTGCACATACTAGAATCAGATTTTGGTCTTACACCCTCATTCAAACCATGGCTAATACACCATGTGCAACTGAAACCAGTCAATTGCGCCACTTGACTTTGGAGAGAGACCCCAACCTTTCCATATCACCAGTAGGCTCCACCCATTCATAACCATCTCGACCTTGGAAACCATTCCTTGCGCGCACAGCCTGCTCCCAATTAGTACTTGAGATCTTCACCGTACTAGCTACTAGATGGTATACTTTGCGATCCAACTTCTCTTTCATTAGGACCTTATCACCTTGAGTCACCCTTAGAGTTCCACCTTTAGCATTGTAACTAAAACCCTTAGAATCTAACACACTCAATGAAATTAAATTCTTGCACATCTTTGGAACGTATGCTACGTCTTCTAAAGTCATCACCTCTCCTTTAAACATTTTGAATTTCACACCGCCAACAGCCATGACTTTCACCTTAGAATTATTTCCCAATTTTAAGGTTGTAGTCATCCCTTCTTGAAGTGTATCAAAATATTTCTTCCTTGAGCAAATGTGAGAAACACAGCAAGAATTTAAAAGCCAACTGGAAGATACATCATTCCCTTGGGTGATTACATGGGCATCTCCATCATCCCAAGCAAGAGAATCTGATTTTCCTCACCATCCTCTCTTTTCTTTCCCTTCAAGCAATATTTCTTGAAGTGTCCATACCCTTTGCATTTAAAAGCATTGAATTTCATCTAATTTCTTGACTTTCGATCTAGACTTACCTTGCTTAGATCCACCCTTGTCAAAAGATTATAGTTGCTGTTTCACACCTTGAGAAACTAATGTTTCGTAATCTTACTCCTCGCTTTTGGATTTTCTTCGAGTTTCAAGAGAAACAGAATGTGCTCGTGCAACATCCATAGTCAAAGAATCCTTTCCTGTAATCAACGAGTCAACAAAATTCTCATAAGAGTTAGGGAGTGAGGAAAGAAGCATTAGCGCCTTGTCTTCTTCCTCAATCATAACATCAATTTTCTTTAATTGATTTAAGACTCCATTGAATTCAATCATTTGCTCCACCAAATTCCCACCTTCCAATATCCGGAGCCTATATAACTTCCACTTTAAATGTAACTTATTGGTCAAACTCTTAGACAAATAAATAGTCCCCAGTTTGTTCTAAATCTCCGTGAATTTTCTTCAATAACATTATTGATAATGTTATCACCAATGCAAAGGCATATTGTACTTACACACCTTTCCTCGAGCTGCTCCCAATCTTCATCGCTCATCTTTTCTGGTTTACCCTCCTTTCCCTTCAACGCTTTTACCCCATGTTGAACTAGAAAGTCCTTCAACCTTCTTTGTCAAAGAGTGAAACTACGTTTTTCAATATACTTTTCAACTGTGCAAAGTGATGGCGGATTGCCTGACATGCTTATTGAATATAGATCTGAACACGCTCTAACACCACTTGTTGGAAAAAAAACACACACAAATAACAAGCAATGTCCAAATAAAAAAAATACCAAATCGAGAAAAAAATAGGAGAAAACAAGAATTTAACATGGTTCGATAATTAATTGTCTACGTTCACGAAGAGATACCAATTTTTCACTATATGAAAAAATAAAACCACAATAGAAGCAAATTGAAATTCCCTTGAGTTAATCAAACCCAAAACTTACAATTTATTGTATAAACCATCTCACAAAGAGTAGAAAAATAAACTCTCACCCTGTAGAAAATATTCCTAGAGAAAAATAGGAAGCACAAAAGAAAAGTATTTCCCGAAGCCCTTTGAATGTTTACCCACACCCAAAAATATCCAAGCCAATACTCAAACTTGCAAACCCCAAGTTGCTCTTGTATTTTGCATCCTCGCTTCACACACTTTTTATTAATGCCTCTACCTGTCTATTTATATAGACACCCTAAACTTCACCAAGCTAGAAATAAGTTTCCCTATTTAATTAGGAATCCTTTCGAGTCTATTATTTACTGACTATACCAAATAAAGACTTAATTAAAATAATCCAAGTCCAACTTGGATTTCCACAATTTAAGTCAAAATCCTAACTATCTCCACCTTGACTTGAATTGCAAAACCGTATTGGCCTATATTTTTCCCAACTGCATATACCAGAATCAGATTTTGGTCCTACACCCTCATTCAAACCATGGCCAAATACACCATGTGCATTTGAAATCAGTTAATGGCGCTACTTGACTTAGGAGAGAGACCCCAACCTCTCCACATCACCGGCAGGCTCAACCCATTCATAATCATCTCCACCTTGGAAACCATTCCTTGTGTGCACCTGCTCCCAATTAATAATTGAGGTCTTCACCGTACTAGCTACTAGATGGTATACTTTGCAATGCAACTTCCCTTTAATTAGGACCTTATCACCTTAAGTCACTCTTAGAATTCCACCTTTAGCATTGTAAATAAAACCCTTAGAATCTAATACACTCAATGAAATTAAATTCTTGCACATCTTTGGAATGTATGCTACGTCTTTCAAAGTCATCACCTTTCCATTAAACATTTTAAATCTCAAACCGCCAACACCCATGACTTTTACCTTAGAATTATTTTCCAATTTTAAGGTTGTAGTCATCCCTTCTTGGAGTGTATCAAAATATTTCTTTCTTGAATAAATATGAGAAACACAGCAAGAATCTAAAAGCCAACTCAAAGATACATCATTCCCTTTGGTGATTACATGGGCATCTCCATCATCCCAAGCAAGAGAAATCTGATTTTCCTCATCATCCTCTCTTTTCTTTCCCTTCAAGCAATATTTCTTGAAGTGTCCATACCCTTTGCATTTAAAGCACTGAATTTCATCCAATTTCTTAACTTTTGATCTAGGCCTGCCTTGCTTAGATCCACTATTGTCAAAAGATCATCCTCGCTAATTCATACCTTGAGAAGCCAATTCCTTACCATCTTTCTCCTCGCTTTTGGATTTCCTTTGAGTTTCAAGAGAAACCAAATGCGCTCGTGCAACATCCATAGTCAAAGAATCCTTTCCTGTAATCAACGAGTCAACAAAATTCTCATAAGAGTTAGGGAGTGAGGAAAGTAGCATTAGCGCCTTGTCTTCTTTCTCAATCTTAACATCAATTTTCTTCAATTGATCTAAGATTCCATTGAATTCATTCATGTGCTCCACCAAATTCCCACCTTCCAACATCTTGAGCCTATATAACTTCCACTTTAGATTTAACTTATTAGTCAAACTCTTAGACAAATAAATAGTCTTCAGTTTGTTCCAAATCTCTGTGACAGAATTTTCTTCAATAACATTATTGATAATGTTATCACCAATGCAAAGGCGTATTGTACTTACACACCTTTCCTCGAGCCCCTTCTAATCTTCATCGCTCATCTTTTCTGGTTTACCTTCCTTTCCCTTCAATGCCTTTGCCATGCCCTATTGAACTAGAAGATCCTTCCCTTCTTTATCAAAGAGTGAAACTATGTTTTCCAATATACTTTTCAACTGTGAAAAGTGATAGCGGATTGCCTGACATGCTTATTGAATGAAGATTTAAACATGCTCTAATACCACTTGTTGGAAAAAAAACACACACACAAACAACAAGCAATGTCCAAATAAAAAAATACCAAACCAAGAAAAAAATAGGGGAAGACAAGAATTTAACATGGTTCAATAATTAATTGTCTACGTCCACGGAGAGATACCAATTTTTCACTATATGAGAACAAAACCACAATATAAGTGAATTGAAATTCCCTTGAGTTGATCAAACCAAAAACCAATAATTTATTGTATAAACCCTCTCACATAGAGTAGAAAAATAAACTTTTACCCTCGAGAATATTTTTAGAGAAAAACAAGAAACACAAAAGAAAAAGTGTTTCGCGAAGCCGCTTTGAATGTTTACCCAAGCCAATACTCAAACTTGCAAACCCCAAGTTGCTCTTGTATTTTGCTTCCTCGCTTCACATACTTTTTTTTATGCCTCTACCTATCTATTTATATAGACACCCTAGACTTGTTCACCAAGCTAGATATAAGTTTCCCAATTTAGTTAGGAATCCTTCCTAGTCTATTATGTGTTAGCTATACTAAATAAAGAATTAATTAAAATAATCCAAGTCCAACTTGGATTTCCACAATTTAAGTCAAAATCCTAACACCACCCTAATCTGATTTGTTAAAACACTAGTTTATCAATTGATTTCTATTGCTTGTTTGTTTGAATTTTCATTAAAGAAAATTATTTCATTTGTGAATAAATTTGATGACTACTAGTACCTACATTTTTGTTTTCTCTAGTCATGTCTTTAATTCACTTCACTTGGAATGTAATGAATATGAACTTTGATGAATTAAATTGCTATAGATTTACATAATAAGGTATGCTTTGGTGAGACAATCAGTAATTTGATCATTCTTTGAAATATAGCGAACTAGAATTTATTTATTGGTCACTCGTCAATATCCAAATGCTTCGATCTATTATGAAAAATGGGAGTGATAGAGATATATGTAGCACTAAGATTATCACACCACAAGGTTGGTGGTGAAAAAGGAATCAAGAGCTCCCTAAGCAAGGAGCACAACCATTCAAGCTCCAAAATCGTGTGCGCTAATGCCCGATATTTAGCCTCAATGGAAGATTTGGAAACCGTACGCTGCTTTTTGGATGTCCAAGTAAATAGATTGCACCTAAAATTGATAGCATAGCTCGTTGTAAAATGCCGATCATCCACCTCACCACCCCAATCCGAATCACAATATGCAGAAATTCAGTTATTGGTAGACTACCGAAGTAGAATTCCATGATCAACTGTGCCCAAAACATAATGGAGAATCCGCTTCACAACTTGCCATTGATAAAGAGCAAGAGCATGTATATTTTGAGACACTTTATTAACCGTAAAACAAATATCAGGATGAGTAATACAAAGATACTGTAATCCATCAATAATTTGACGATAAGCCAAAGCTTTGTCTTGGAACAAGGAGAGCTAATGGAATTGGCAGCCGTCATTAACGCATGATCAAGCAATTCCCTAGCATATTTTCGTTGGGAGAGATGAATTCTAGAAGGATTATGAGTAATTCCAAGAAAATAACCTAGAAAGCTGAGATCCCATAGCTTGAATCTTTGTTAAAGCTTGTGAGTAATGAAATCAATAGAAGAAACCGAATTCCCCAAGAAGAGAATATCATCAACCAATATAGACAATACAATATAAAATCATTGAAGAGCGAACATAAATATAAAGAGATGAGTCACTCTTGCTTTGTCAAAAGCCAAGAGACAATAGAGAGATAGTAAGACACTTAAACTGTTGTTACGGTGCTTGCTTGAGGCCATAGATGGAATTTTCCAACTTATAAAAAAATTCGAGAAAGAAGAATTTTTATCCAGGCGGTTGTTGTATAAACACATCTTTACCAAGAGCTATGTTCAAGAATGCATCGGAGATATC
>CANYLF011844842.1:0-26159 GCA_948193215.1 Bocquillonia castaneifolia | reverse complement strand
GTGAAAGGGGAGTGGATGAATCCTGAAGCAAAACACTATGTTAAGTGCCTGGTAAGGAAATTCATAATTTTAATCTCTTCATCCTTGGAAAATGATTTACTGTGATATACTTTATCTGCTTGTATGTCTTAAATATCAATTAAGCTGAATACATTATTCAATTCAAGTATTAATTCCTTTTCTGATCAGTGACAGGTCACAGATTTTAAGCGAAATGCTCTAAATCTTACTGTTACCAAGAGAGAGGAAGCTCAGCGTTTGAGAGCTCAAATCGATGAGCTAAGCTTGCGATATGTACGAAATTTGAATGATGATAGCTCTTATCTACTTTTCAGTGAAACAGATCTGGCTGGATTGCCTCTAGAATATCTGAAGGTGATTTTTTCTTCCCTTGGGTTGGGGGTGCACATGATGTGGGGAAGATTTATTCTTCTTATTTGGAATGGCTCTAACTTGATGTTGCTTCACAAGTTGCAATAAAATTTTCAAGTCCTTGTATATCTTCTCTAATAGAGTCAACATTCAGCATAGTCAAAAATATTCTTTGGAGGATGAAGCTTTTGCAACTTATTTGGGTGTTGGTTTAGAGTCTTGGGCTTATTTCATATAAATATTGTCAACAGTTTACTTGGGAATTTTAATCGATTAAGCTGGATTGTGGAATAAATGCTTGCTTTAAGCAAAGATCTTGTACTATCAAAATTTCTAGATCGGCTATGAATTCTTTTGAAGGACGAAGCTATTGCAACAAATCTATAATTAAAGTGTTTAAGATTTCCTTTTTGAAAACAATTTTTTATATTCGATTATCCCTAAATACAACTACATTATAGCCAAAAGAAATGGCAAAGTAATGTTCATGATGTTTCTGAACAGATCCTATTTCTAGTTGCAAGTTTCATGAATTTTCACTTATATACTTTTCTTTTGTTGAATGAATTTTCTTATCTGCAGAGCCTAGACGAGGTTGAAAATGGTAAATATAAGGTCATGATGAAAAGTCATCATGTTACGGCCCTGCTGGAACTTTGCAAGGTATCACATTCTTCATTATGTTGTGACTCACTCCTAGGGTTGGGGATGAATTTTAAGTACATGTTGCAAGTTCTGCTTCACTGTTACAAATCTGGATTAGGAAAATTTTTCATTAATATATATATTTGAACATTTAGTGCTTATGCATTAGATCAAACATTATATATCTTCTACAAGTTAGGAATCATTGCAATTAAAGAAAAAGGAATTTCCTTTTGTAACCTTGGCATCTTGCTAAGTTCTTACATACTGGTTTCAGACAGATGAGGCACATAATTCTGTTCAAAATTTCAAGTGTGTTGATTACCATATTCATTAACAGGAATCTAGATGTTGTCTATAGTCAAGGTATAGGACTGTCTGCTCTTTATTTTGAGGCTTAAATAGGATCATGTTGAAATCTAAAGTGTTTTCTGCTCTATACTTTTATATTGAAAATAGTATCATCTTAGGTTTCTGCTTTGGTACAAATACGAATATCAACCATGACAACCAAGAAGTGGTTTGTGCTAGTTATCTTGGATCTGGTGCAATATGTGTTGGGTGACATTGAACAGTATATGCTGCCATGCAGGCTCACTTGAATGAAATTCTTCCACATCACTCGTATGAGAATGAACAATGTGCTTGTAAGCATAACTCTTGCTTGTAGATGAGGTAAATCTTGAACAAGAATGCAATGTTGTTCTGTCTATAATATTGGTCTAGGCAGGTGGCTGGCTGACCACTTCTACTACAAAGGGGCCTAAGGGTTGTTTAAGATGCTAGAAGTGTAAAAATGACATAAGCAGAAGTAAAACAAAGTATGTGTGAAGGGACGTTCTACTTGTGTAAATTAACTTGCCATGACAAAAATTGAAGTTCCTATTTGCCAATATTATTAAACATACAGTGCATTACATACAATTTGCCAATGGAGTAAATGGATGCATTGGCCACTGCATACTCAGCGCACAAGTATGCAGTAGCCAATGGATAAATGGATGTGTTGCCCGCCCACAAGTACACACAGGTGTTAGTAACTCCGTGTTACTCATTGATTATAGCCACTGATCCTAGGAGATCTTTCAATATTACTTTCCAGCTCCCTTTATATTTTATTATATATATATTTCTTTCATTTCATCTAGGTTTGATTTGGTTACAATTTACAAAATTACAATAGAAGATTCACAGTTATTTTATATGTTTTGAGCATGTGAAGGTAGGAGCAACGAGGAGGACTGTCACAATGGCATATGGGAAGAGGTGTGGAGAAGTCAATCTTTCTGTGTTAGAGCGTTTGGTAATCATTGTCTCTTTTGTCATGTAGAAATGCTAATTATGTTAAATCCTATTGCTATAGGAATGGCTGGTGATGTTGCAAGTTACTGTCAAGCCCTTTGTCTTGGAGTCAAAATTTTTTAAAAGACAGTTTTGTAAATTGATGGTCATTCTTCCCTACTTTCTTTTACATAAGAATTGCAATCATTTTAAAAATCTTAAAAATGTTGTCAGTATTTTTAGTTCAATCGTACAAATGTAACGGCTTTATCATTTATTTTGATAGAAATTTGGAAAGAATATATATTAAAGAGGGAGAATGTAATTCACACAGTCTAAGATATCCTTCACTCTCAAGTATGAAATTGGAGAAAAACATGGCTAGAAAACCAAAGAAACTAGTAGATTTTTATCCTCTTCCTGGGGTCATGCATTTGGGAACTTGAAGCTTGATGTCTCCCCTAGACGAATCATATGGCCCGACAGTTCTAGGTGATGCCCAGAGTCACTCCTCTGAAAGAATCTTTAAAAAGAATTTCGTCGAGGGATGGTTGATAAACAGTTTGTGAAAGAGCGATTCTCTTTCCTAAACAAGGGTATTTCTTCCTAATATCTAGTGTTACTATCTTAGAAATAATCTAACCCTGGATAATCTAGATAAAGGTTTCCTGCTTGAAGACATCTTAAAATAAGTCAATGGAACCCCAAACCTCATGCATCTTGATAAAGAAGCAAAATTAAAAAAAAAAAAATCATGTTGGCTCAAATTAATGGCTAGAATTTTTTTTTGGTTATATTAATCTTTGAACTTGATATTTTCTAGAAATGTCAGACGTAAATGTTGTAAAGGCTATCCGTCCAACAGAATTGATGTGCTATCTCTTGCTATTGTAGGTTGAAGTGCGCCACAAATACGCTCGATTATTTGGCTATTCAAACTATGCCGATTATGCTGTTGATCCTAGAATGGCGAAGACATCTTCAAAGGTTGGTTCAATGTTGTTATTTTCTTTGAACTTTGAAGCAGTATTGTTTATGATTTTGCTTGTCAAAGAGGGGATAAGGTTAAAAGCAAGTTCTATGGGTTTTATTTGTCTTTCAGTTTTCATCTATCTCAAGTTTATGGATTAAATCATGATAATTATCAAAAATCTGTTTAAATAAGTGGGTGGAGTCTCCTTTCTTGTTTCTCTGAAGTTGAAAGTGAGACAAATTATGAAATATGGCCTACATTTGATTTATTTGTATATGTTTCTGCACTTAATGATTTTACTGATTTGGTTGAGTTTTTGTGGTGTAAGTCTTGCTATTATGAATTTGGCTGTTTTAAGAGTATCTTGTCAAGTTATTTTTTTTAAAATTTATTTACCAGCATTTTATTTGTGAAACTTATCTTTCTTTTGAACCAGGTATTTGAATTCCTAGAGGATATCTCTGCCAGTTTAACTGACATGGCGGCTAGGGAACTCACCATGTTAAAAGACTTAAAGGTTAGTATATAATTGTTTTTCCCCCATGCAAACCTGTGTAATTATTATTCTTTTTATATTTATATATTTTCATGATGTATCAGATGAAAGAGGAAGGAGAGATTCCGTTTGGGATTGAGGATCTATTATACTATGTGAAAAGGGTGGAAGAAAAGCAGTTTGATCTGGACTTTCGCGCTCTTAAGCAATACTTCCCTGTTGATTTGGTTCTATCTGGGATTTTCAAATTAGTGCAAGATGTTTTTGGTACTCATTTTTTTTATTATGATAGAATGTAGACTGTTTTACAAATATATCATTTGTTCATATATAATAAAAGCTTGCTAAGCATTCACTGCAGATGTGATAAATACTTGTAATCATTAACCAATCTTTGCCTCAAACAGGATTAAGATTTCAGACAATTGAAGATGCTGATGTTTGGCATAGTGACGTTTCCGTCATTTCAGTGTATGACTTGAGTTCTGCTGAACTCATGGGTTATTTCTACCTTGATTTATATAAAAGGTACATAATTGACTTTTAAGTGTGGTCATTGAATTGTGCTTTTATTTTTAAGTGAAACGTGGTCATGCCATATAACAGGGAGGGAAAATATGGTTGTACTTGTGTGGTAGCTCTTCAAAATGGGGCATTATCAAGCAATTGTACACGGAAGGTAAAAATTTTATGTTCCTGCTCACTGAACATACAGATTCTGAAAACTTTCCAAACTTAAACTTTTTTTTTCCTGCTTTCTTGGTGATTCATTGGACTCTAATTGCTCCTTTCTAGAATCTGCACGTGGGACATATTATCTTGATCTGGAAAAACTATTTGCTTTACCATTTGAGGCAGTTTTAATTGTGCTGATTAACTTATATTTTCTGTTCACATTTAGATCCTTTTAGTTGAACAAAGTTTTCTTTATTTCTACCTGCATTGTTTTTAATTAAAAGGCAGGATTTTGTATTGTTATCAAAGCTTCTTTGTTATTATTTGCACAGCTTGCTAACTTCTTTCAAAATATAAGATGCACTTCTCTTCCTCCTTTTCATGTGAATTAACCTAGATCACCTGCCTTTTGAATATTTTTAATGACCTAGCAGAGTTAAATATCAACGGGTAGCATGCAAAAGGACCGATTCTTCTAGTTATTTTATCTTTGTTTCCAATTTGAGCAGTCAAGTTGATCTCCTGCATGATTCTTTTGATATGCTTACTTCAATGTAGTCCTGGATTTTTAGTTGAGGGATGCAATTTTCATGGGCTAAAGTAGCTTATGTGCGGCATGACTGATCTAAGATCCATCATTAAACTTATCATTACATGGTTTTGTTTGACTAGATTCCAGTGGCATTACTTATTTCTCAATTGCAAAAAGATGCTGGTGGCCATCCTTGTTTATTGAGATTCTCTGAAGTGGTTAGCCTTTTCCATGAGTTCGGCCATGTGGTATTGTTCAGTTCATACTGTTTCATTTCATTAAGCAGTTAAGATAATATCAGTACAAGTCGTGTGTTTTATTGATCATGAGCTTTTAGGTCCAACACATTTGCAATAGGGCATCGTTTACCAGATTCTCTGGGTTGCGTGTTGATCCGGACTTTGTTGAGATCCCTGCTCTGGTGCTAGAAAACTGGTTAGCAATTTTGATTATATTTTACCTGATTTTGACTAGCGATTTACAATCTTACATTGTGATATTTGTGGAGTTTTTTAGGTGTTATGAGAACATCACTTTGAAGTTGATATCTGGTTTCCATCAGGTAATTTATGCTTTTGACACTCTTTTGTACAATTCCTAGACATATATGGTCTTCTACCTCACCAATAAAATATGATTTTATATAGGATGATAGATGGGGATGCCCCCTCTCTCTTATGAGTGTGTGTGAGGGTAAGAGGGTGGAAATGTGTCTGTTTCTATGTAAATTGGATGCACATTATTGAGCAGATTCTGATTGGTCCTTTTAGATTTATCATGTTAAGTTATTGATATAATTCTGATATTCGTGATGTTCATTATCTGTAGGATATTACAAAACCAATCAAGGATGAAATTTGCAAGTCAATCAAAAGATGGCGATATTTCTTTTCTGCACTTAAATTGAAGCAGGAAATTCTTTATTGTAAGTCTTGGTCCAGCTTTCTTTTTTGTAGTGACTTTATTATATTCCTCAACATATCATCCCTGAGATTTGGGTGAAAATATTACTAATTTTCAGATCTTATGTTGAGAACCTAAGATTTTCATAAAATTGTATTTTTAATTCACTAGTGCCGAATTGATTTTGGGCTTGCGGCTCTTTTTCTTTTGTTTCTAATGCTCTTATTGCAAAGGGAAAATAATTATTGCTTACTCTAATTTTGCTTTTAGCTGTTTATGTTTATTATTCTGTGGGTGCCATAGATGTGTGGTAGGGGGTGGCTGTAGAGGTAATGTGAAAATGAGATTTATGTGTGAGGTGATCATATGGAGATATTTTGAAAATCTGAGTCGATATTTGTCAAGAAGTGTTATTTTCTTTAAGTCTGACAAGTTCGGTGGTAGTTGCTAGGAATTTTCCTTTTTTGTACGATGTGACTATTAGTAAAAATCACTCTAATTGCTCATAGTCACTGAAAGATATACAAAGGAAGAGAACTAGATAGTCTGTGGCTGCTAAAGCACCACTCATGGCAATGTCTTGTATCCTGGATTCATGATATCCATTGTCAATGGCATTTCTGTTTAGAAATGTCTGTTGCACATGGATATGTCAAATCATGTACTGGACAATGATATGTATGCTGCATCAATTGGGCGACAAATTTTAAAATGTTTGTCCCTTTTCCCAACGGTGCTGCTCTGTATATATCCTTTCGTGTCTTAACATTATGTCAAATCTGGTGCTTGAAATTTATTGGTCAGTCATCTTAATATAATGATTCAGAAGTTATTCTAGCTGAAGCTTTAATGGTTAGTGACTTGTTGAGCATCTGGCTGTTGCTGGTGCAAGTGCAAGTGACTTCACACAAGTCTATAGTTGTAAGACGATAGGAGATGTCGGTTCATGGAGAGAAAAAGGGCTCCTTTTCTTCTTGCGGATATTCTGGATGGCTGTGGATAATACTACATTAAATGATGTGATGGTTACAAATTATCTTCTTGTTAAATCATCTGTGTTCTGTTGCAGGAAATAATACATGGCTGACTTATTGTTTCTTGTCAATGTGAAATGTTCTTTGTTGTCTTCACACATTGTTTTATCTACAGTTATACCTGCTTGAATGATTGATACGTGGAATCCATGGATTGTGCATGCAGTAATTCATGAGTTTCTGGATAATATACCTTTCTTCATCATTAATGATTCTTTTAGGTAAAAGTAAAATAGAATGTGTTTTAAATTTAGATCAAACATTCTTTGAATGAAGATGTTATGATACTGAAGTTTAGTTATGGTGATAACTGATGTGATCTATGCAGATTGTTCTTTCCTACTATTGGATGTGATGAATGATCTTTTTCTTCAAATTATAGATTTTCCCTTTGTGCTCTTCAATATGACTCAAATGTATGGCTTTCAGGTCTTTTTGATCAAATTATACATTCTGCTGACAATGTTGACATTGTTGAGTTGTTCAAGCATCTCCATCCAAAGGTGAAACAAGTGTATGGTAGAACTGTTTTTCTATCAGACATTTCCAATGCTCTGTAGTGTGTTGATCTGTTTAACTTTGTCCCTCCAGGTCATGCTAGGTCTCCCAATGGTGGAAGGGGCCAACCCAGCTTCATGTTTCCCATGCAGTGCCATTGGCTATGAAGCTGCTTGCTATGGTCGTATTTGGAGTGAGGTTTGTAACTTTTTAAGACCACAGGCGTTGTTATCACCTGTAATTTACTCCAACACATTCTAAATTACTTGCTCAGTTTGGATATTGTGGAAGCTTATCTTCCCATCAACCACTACCCCTATCAAAATAATTACTGATTTCCCAAATGTCTTTTAGGTCTTTGCAGCCGACATCTTCACCTCAAAATTTCATAGTGATCTTTTGAGCCACAATGTTGGCATGCAGTTTAGGGACAAGGTAAATACAGTTATATGCACTTCTATCTAGAGTGAGCTTATTATTGTTACTATTATTTAATTCTTATTTTATTTCCATGAACTCTTCTGAGTTACAATTATTATTAGTCTTTATGAATATCCTCTGCTTTTGTTATTCCCAACCTCTTTTTCCTTCAATTTCACGGCAGGTATTGGCTCCAGGAGGAGCTAAAGAACCGCTTGAAATTCTATCAGATTTTCTTGGACGAGAACCATCCATTCAAGCATTTCTTGATAGCAGGGCTGAATATGGTTTATGATGTCAAATGTTTACTAAAAATTGAAGCAAGGTTTGCAATCAAAATTGCCTCATGGCATGTGTTTTCGGTTCCTATAGTGTTCAATGTTTCATTTATCCATCTTTTTATTTACTCCCATTTCTTTGTCTTGTATATAAAATTTTGCTAGTTATTGAGGTCATAGTTGCAATTAAAATTGCCTGATGACACATCAAGAGCTCAATCCGCTAGGGAAGTCGTTGCATATTTTTGTTGCACCTTCCCTTGGTCTTGGTCTGTCTGTGTGAATGGCCTTTTTGATATTTCTCTGCCGCCACTAGGTACATACATATAGTTGCAATACCATCAACATTATCTTTCTACACTGTTTTAATGGAGTAAACCCACGTTTTCAGTTTCTTCCCAACCGTTATAATGCAATGAATCAAAATAATCACTTTAAACTTGGCTGTTTCTCAGACCAAATAATATCAGAGTCATTTTTGGTTTATTTGACGGGGTTTCTCCCTCGAACATTTTTGTTTGACTATTGGTATATGTTTTTGTTTGGATGATTTTACTTGTATGATATGAATCTTTCTCAGAAGCGTAATATTTAAATGTAGTATGGTAGATATTTTGGAGTAAACTGGGGTTATGCAATGACTATATATGAAATTCAATAGTTGCTGTTTAATCAATTGTGGGATCCAAGGCTTCATGTGGAATACATACCGACATGGACGGCTAGGATTGTTCGACGGGCAACTACTGAAAGCAATGATGTAATAATAATAATAATAATAACAATAAATGACCTAGTAAGCAGTCAAGAGGAGGCTGCTGGTGTACAATTGTGGACCATCAAATTGGTTTCAAATTTGGACTATCATCAATATGTCTTCCATCACCTGACCTGCGACTTAAATTAATGTAAACTTACGTTGCTTACCAATCGATTTTTTTTTGAGACCTGGTCACCTGAATTGACCTTTCCTTTAAAATTTGAGCATTTCAAAGCTTCGTATTGGGAGAGGAATAACATATACTAATGGGAAGATCCTTTAATATTATTTGCTTTTAGCTTCAAAAAAAAATTATTTGCTTCTGCTCTATCTCCCATTATTCGAAAGTAAAATTTTTTCAAGAAAAAGGAAATAAAGAGCTTGCTTTGCTAAAAAGAACAATTGGGATAGCAAGGCCTTTTCTCAATTGAAGCTCTAGTCTAAAATTATTAGTAAAGGTCAAAATTCAGAAATTTCAAACTATTTTAAAGAGAGAAACAACAGGACAATGTTAACAGCTCTTTTTGCATCTTCTTTATTCACAAGTGAAAGCTGTAAGAGTGAGCTGTAGAATAAGAATAAAATTGGACGGCATGTTTTATAAATTCTCTAATCATGCGTACCAATGACTAATGGCCATAACTAGTTTTCTGATTTTCTTTCGGCCAAAATTTTCACTTATCCTTTCTTAACATTAGGACATGGTGTGGGGGGTTGGCAATTGGGTTCTGTTTAGTTTAATATTTTTTTCTTACAGTCTTTTTGTAATTAACACTTCTTCTTATTTTATTAATAAAATTGATGCTTAGAAAAAAAAAACTATTTATTTTGTGCCAAAGTCAGTGATAGTACAAGCTTGCTTTCTTAGACCTAAAATTCAAATCAAACCCCTCATCACGATTTTAAAAAATCGTTAAATTAAGTATTGTCACACCATATTATTTTTTAAAACAAGTTGTCATGTTGGATACTTAATTTAATTTAAAATTTTATTTAAATGGGACATAACAAATGATAACAATAACGATATGAATTAAGAAAAAAAATTCAAATGTAAAATTCTTTTGAAATTCCAAATTTTTATATTTGATTTAAATCAAAATTCATTTAAAATTATAATTTTTAAGTTTTATGAAATTGATTATAATTAAATTAAATTCCTCCAAATTTGATAATATTTGTAAATGAACTCAAATAATAAGAAATAAACATTTTATTATGATAAAAATACTCTTGAATTCCATAATGTTAATTTTTCATACTAAATAGAAGGAAGAATTTATTTGTAAATGAATTTTTATTATGAAAATGGAATCAAAGAAAGGGTAAATAAGCAAAGTATATTTGTAGTCATTTATTTTTAACAGACCTACCGGCCTTGAATTTAAGGTGTCTGTTTAATTTAAGTTTTTTTGACTCTGCTCTCTTTATCTTTTGTAATATTCCAGTTCCTTAGCAACAAATATAATAGAAAAAAATTGAAATTGAAAAGGAGAAAGAGAAAGATAGCAACTTTCTCAGTCAACAAACACCAACGAGAAAAACAAGAACAAAAAAAAGTTATGAATTTTTGACTCTGTAAGTAGATGATCATCTTGAACAATGCCATCTAATACATGATCTCTTCTTGGGTTTTGTTTTCTTTGCTCCGTACAGCTTTCTGCTTACTTGCATGTGCTTTTTTTGAATAATTTTTCAATCTTTTTTTTTTTGATTAAGAGTTATTTTTTTAAGCTTTATTGACGAGAAAGCATTGGTTGATGTTGTTGCTTTTAATTAAGGGAACCTGATAGATAAGGGAATGTGGTGATCAATAAATGAATGCATAAAGTGTGTTTCTTTTCTTTTTGTTAATTTTTGGTGGATTTTGATTAAGAAAAGTTTCTTTCTGATCTTTTAGCTTTTGGGTTTTTTCAATTCTTGTCAAAAAGTTTGGATTTCTGATTTTGGGTCTTTTTTTTTTGTGGCTGGAGGATGAGAAAAGGGATCGTGTTTACTATTGAGAAGGCATAAATGAAGACTTAGTGTTTTGGTTTGACTGAGATTGATGAAATTGGGGGGATTGCCTCGATGTGCAGGGAAAGAAGTGGGTTTTCTTTTGACTTCGTGGATGAGTTTGCTTGGTACTTGGGAGTAAAGACATTGGTTGAGATCTTTGGTTAGTGGAAATCATTTAATTTTGAGCTAGGATTTCACTTCAAGTTGATTCTGTGGCTATCGGAATGTTGGAATTTGATAGTTTTTGATGAATTCTGATTATCATTGAATTGGACAGCAAAGATTTTTAGTATCAGTGTTGTGGTTATTTGGGGTGGCTGTTTGTTGTTTATGTAAATTATGTTAAAGCAAATTCTCGGTAAGCTTCCAAGAAAGTCGTCTAAATCGGCTGAAAATCGTGATCCTGGTAGAAATGGAAATCTCATCACGAATTCAAATGCTTCTACTGGCTCAAAAAATGGTGGTTTAGGGGCTAGTAAGTCTGGGAAGTCAAATATCACATCTGTAGCAGCTAATAATTCTGCTTCAGATACGGGACAAATCAGCAGCAACAAGATTCAGCAGGGTGTGAGTTCAAAGCTGAATGGGAATCTGGGGTTTTCCTCTTTTGAAGGATTGCCTGGATTCAGAGATGTTCCTAATTCTGAGAAGCAGAACTTGTTTATAAGAAAGCTGAATCTATGTTGTTTTGTATTTGACTTCACTGATCCCACGAAGAACCTCAAAGAGAAGGAGATCAAGCGACAGACATTGTTAGAGCTGGTAGATTATGTAACTTCTGCAAATCAAAAATTTACAGAAACTGCTATGCAAGAAGTTATAAAAATGGTGTCTGCAAATTTATTCAGGATTCTTACTCCTCAACCACGTGAGAATAAAGTTGTAGATGGTGTTGATTTAGAGGAGGAGGAACCTTCTATGGATCCTGCATGGCCACACTTGCAGCTTGTTTATGAGCTTTTCTTGAGGTTTGTTGCATCATCTGAGACAGACGTAAAACCAGCTAAAAGATACATTGATCAATTCTTCATTCTCAAATTGCTGGATTTATTTGATTCTGAAGATCCCAGGGAAAGGGAGTACTTGAAGACAATTCTTCACCGCATCTATGGAAAATTCATGGTGCATCGTCCATTTATCAGGAAAGCCATCAATAACATTTTCTACCAATTTATTTTTGAGACTGAGAAGCATAATGGAATTGCTGAATTCTTAGAGATTTTGGGTAGTATAATTAATGGTTTTGCTCTGCCACTAAAAGAGGAACACAAGATGTTCCTCGTTCGGGCTCTAATTCCTTTGCACAAGCCAAGATGCTTGGCAATGTACCATCAGCCACTGTCTTACTGCATTACGCAGTTTACAGAGAAAGATTGCAAGCTTGCCGATACTGTAATAAGGGGTCTTCTAAAGTACTGGCCTCTCACTAATAGTTCAAAGGAAGTCATGTTCCTAAATGAGCTAGAAGAAGTTTTGGAAGCAACCCAGCCACCAGAATTTCAACGTTGTATGGTGCCTCTGTTTCAGAAAATTGCTCGGTGTTTGAACAGTTCACACTTTCAGGTAATATCTCTAAGTTTTTGGTTATCCTTTTATGCAGGTTTTTTTTGCTACAGTTATTTCTCCTCCTTTACCTGCTTTAATTCACTTATTTATATGCAAGGGGAACTTCTTTTGTGAAACATGCTTAATCTATAACATGAATGTCATTGTTTATTGCTTTTATCATTCTAAACTCTTAATTGCAAAGAGCACTCTGCAGTCAGATTCTTAAAATTTATTGCTGCTGTTTTCCACTGATCGTTTCTTTCTGCATGCCTATGGTTGGGCAAAATGGATTAGTGTTAACCCAAGTTTTTTTTTCACTCTTATCTTTCTGTGTTTCCTGTGTTGTGATCTCATATGTTCTTTTTCATCTTCAGCGTGTTTATTGCTTTATGCTATGCAGATGATTTGGGGCTTTGCATAAAATTCAGGTCATGTGAAAACATTGTTTCCAAGTCTCAGATACTTGGGATTTTCGATTTTTTCATATCTATATGCCTTCTTTTTATGGTCATTCTTAACAGTAGCATATCTTGTATGGGAATCCATGCTCATTGAGTTATCTGGATGACATGAGAAAAAAAAAGGCATTGTCTCGTTTTCCTCTGAGAAAACAGCAAATGAAGGTCAAAAATTAAAATCTACATTCCAGCAATAAGTAGTTGTTTTCCGGAAACAGCAAATGAAGAGAACAAATAGAAATATTAATTCCACCAGTAAAGTTGATCATTGGATTATCATGTAGGAGGTTTAAATTAAGCCTATGTGGAAGTAGCAATTGTTGGAGGTAATAGAATAGTTCAAATCTGAATCTTTTTTGATGCGTGTCTTCTTCTGATATGAAAAAAGGAAAAAGGAAAAAGGAGAAAGGTGCATCACATGATTGAGAAAGTTTGTCACATGATCCTGCTAGGTTTTTGTTTGATGTTGACCTTTTTGGACAATAATATGTTGGCTCATGAGTTTAAAGTTATACTGTGAGAGTTTCTGCTTGGGAACTTGGAGAGAAGAAAAGTAAAAAAAAAAAAAGTTGCTTCTCACCAAACACTTCTTCTTTAGTTTAGGACACAATCAAAGGCAAGGGACCATGAATAATTTTTCTTCAATGGTTGGACCGTAATATCTCAACTCGACCGCAGAATTATGAGCGTGCGCATAAATAGAACTATGATGATATTTCTTCTTCTTTTCTTCCTATTTACGTCAATATAGATTTTTTTCCTGGCATTTTTGCGTGGATGCTGTTTTAGACAATTGTAAATGGCTGGAGAAAGCTAATAGTAACAGGAGCCTAATGGTAAAATTGAGATTAAGTTGTATAGGCCAGTGGAGGCAAAAGAGGTCTTTTGAATGTTGCGATGGGGTAATCCTTGTTCACAATCCCTAAAAATACATATGTTTTACAGGTTCATTGTGGACATTCCAAGTATCTCTGGAAAAACCAGTCATTTTATTTTTTTCATTTGCTTCTGTTGGCGTACAAATTCCTTTTGTCTCTCTGTACGCTTGTGAAAGAGTTACAGAGGAGAGTAACTGTCTTTCTGTATAGGTGAGAGCAGATGGTTAATGTATCGTGTCCTTGGACAGTTTGGCTATTTTGGCCTTTGGAAATAGAAACTGAAAGCAAATCTTTGGTTGGGATCCATTATGTGGTTTAGCATAGAAAAAAATCCACAGATGTTATTAAATTTCTTCTTTAATAATTTAATTTCAGGTGGAAATTTAACTTGATTGGGATTGCAAATTTTAAAAGCATTATAAGTATGTTTAGTTATCTAAAATCTGATACAGAAATGGAGATAGTGTTCATTTTCCAAAAGAACCAAGTGATCTCTATTGTTCTTTATGCATATGTTGTCTTCGGCTCTCATACTGGCAAAAAGAAAGGACTTATGAACCATGATAAAATCTTTTGAATCAGATACGATTCAGATGGTCTTGAGATCTTTGTGTTCTAATTTGTAGCAGACTGAAGCTTATATTCTTTTTCTGTAAAACTTTCCATTTAAAGAGAAGTACCCGATGATGTGCAGTTGATATTTTATTTTTTACTGTTTTATTGACTTGGTGAGGTGATGACCTTGTCAATGTTTATACCCATTTAATTGGCGCTTGCTTTTTCAGGTGGCAGAGAGGGCATTGTTCTTGTGGAACAATGATCATATCGAGAACTTAATCATACAAAACCGCAAGGTTATACTGCCCATTATCTTCCCTGCTTTGGAGAAAAATGCTAGAAATCACTGGAACCAAGCTGTCCGTAGCTTGACATTAAATGTCCGCAAGATTTTTGACGATCTTGATCCTGAGTTGTTCAACGAATGTTTACTCAAGTTTCAAGAAGCAGAAAAGAAAGAGGATGAAACTAAAGCAAGATGTGAAGCAACTTGGAGGCGTTTAGAAGAGGTTGCAGCTCAGAAATCTTCAAGCAACAAACCAATGCTAACTGCTCACAAATCAGCCCCTCACGCCTCTTCAGGTTAGCAAAAGCAAAGATTTTTATTGGTATTACCGGGGACAGAAATTTTTTATTGAGATCGAATTCATTTCATTGATAAGATTATTCAGGTGGTTGAGCGTGCTCATGATGTCAGTATTTCTACTCACCACACTATCTTCAGCCCTGGCCAATTACCAAAGCCTAATAAGCTTGTTGTAAATTGTTCCCTGTGTTATATTCCGCATAGCAAGATCACTTTTTGGTTCTTGCAAAGAATTTGGAATGTATTCTCTCTATTTGAGAAGTCAATGCAATGCAAATGATTGCAGGAAAACTAAGTAAATAGGTAAATTGAAACACAATCAAATGGCTGAAGACAGTTAAATTAATATTCACGGGTGTTATTTTATTTTCATTCCTTGTGTATATGGAGAGTGGAAAAGCAGCCATGGATACCTTCAATGCTGCCTTCCATTATGAGGGACAATAGTACTCTTCCTAGTATGACTTAGGACACCAAAATTTCCATCATGACAGCAGGATTAGATTTACAAAATCTTGTTGTAGGCTTAATCTATCGGCTAGATTGCATCTTTTATTTTTATGTCCCCTATAATTGGTCCCTTCCTTTTGTTTGATTCACCTGGGATTAATATATAGGAATTCTGCCTTAAGAAAGGAAAGAACATAAATCTATCTCACTGCTAGATTCTATTTTTAGTAAAAGGTTCATTTCTTTGAGATGTTAACTCTAGAAATTTTCAGGATTTTATTGTATTCTATGTTTGTATTTTGGTTCAAAATAGCAGCCTGGGTTGAAATCTCAATGCTTTTGATGAAAACTTAGATTTTTCTTTAGCAAGTTGCTCTCTCATGTATAGAGTAGTGTTTAGTAATATTATTGATGTTCAAGGGTCCCGTTGCGAGCGTGTAAGGTGAGAGGGGGATGGACCATGGGATGATCATAGTTAATAATAATTTTTGGTCTTTGTAGAAAGAATTATAGAGGTCCCATTTATGCGGCTCTGGTGGGATAGGCTTTTTCATTAGTGGAGTATGATGGGTGTAATACAGCAGGAATAGGTAAGAAGTTTCTGCTACTGCTGTAAAGAATGGTTAGTTATCATTGTTGATCATGATTTCATTACATTAAATACCCTGTCATCCATTATAATGAAAATGCCGTACATGGAATGATATGGATTTGCTTGATGTTATATATATATATATATATTGTCTATGGGATAAGGTAAAATAATTGTGTTTCTTCTGTTGTGTGTGTGCTCAATATTGTGCAATACAAGTGACAAATCAAAATGGTTATTATTTCAATAATGATATTTCAGTTCATACCTTATTATTATTATTATTATTATTGTCTATTGGTATGCAAAACTCAGCACCAACAACTTCACTACACCTACCTAGCAATAGCATGGCCTAATGGGTCTTCTAACATACCTCAAAATCAATGATATCTCCCAAATTCTTGACTCAGGTCCTTTGGATTTGTTTTATTTGCTTCAGCCCTCATGAAAAAGACTAAAATTCAACCAGTGATTGAGGTTGGAAATTACCTTGAGGTGGTACCTATTAATTTAATTTTAATGGATAAGGATGACTTCCAATTAAAGAGTACTGTCTTCAACTATAGATGTATTAACTTTTGTGTCAATTAGGGTAGTATTCACTTCAATGGTGCTAGAATTATAACTAGGAATCCAACCTAAAACGGTTGAAATAAATGTCTCGGCCGAATGTCTTCTTCCCCTGAAATGGTATAGGACAACGTATGAATAAAGCTGTTCTTTTAATGCCTGAAATTTGGACATGTATGTATGTATGTATGTATGTACCAAGTGACATTATAAATCTCATAACTTCATTTATACATGCAACGACTTGTTGCTTTCTAGGGAATGTCAACTCTCAGACAGTATGATACCTGCGAAAATTCATGGAATGCTCTCATATTGTTATTGTGCTTCTAACTACTTAATAAACAACAACAATTTTGGAATGAGATATTTCTTCTGCCAACCACACAAATTCCATTTAAGGGGCGGATGGTTCCAACCTAAAATTAGGAGATTGATTAATGTCTGTAAGACAAAAAAAAAAAAAAAAACTTAACTTAAGGCTTGTATACACATTATTGGATGGAGAGGCTTAGAAGAATTCAGTGAATTTTCAGGGCTATCTTCATGGGTTGTATTGCATTTCTTATTAGTAAAAATGAATTTTTTTTTTCGGTTTTTCTATCAAAGAAAAAAACCTTAAGGCTTGTTGGTAATTCTGAAGAAAAAATTCATTTGATTCGTAAAGAAATTTAATGTAAAATTTATTTACAAATTAAAAATATAAGATTTATGGATATTTTTGTTACATTTCACAATTTAGAATTCTTTTACAAATCCAATCAAATTTAATAGAATTCTAATTGTATTAATTTCATAGAATTCTTGTAAAAAAATTAATTTCATAGAATTAAAAAAATTAAAAACCTAAACAAAATTTGATTTAAATTAAACACAAACTTTTAGATTTGCTAATAAATTTTATACATCTTGTAAAATTCACTTATACTAAATACTGTATAATATAAATTTAAAATGCTTTAAAAATGACCATAATTTGAGGATAATGCTTCAAAATAAATGTTTTTTTTGAATGGAAAATAAATGTTGAAAAATAAGAAAAAAAAGGAGTGGCATTTTTTTTCTTTCTTTCTTTATATATTACATGAAATATAGGTACTATTTGCAATGGTGGAGATTCCAACCTACTATATTTATTTATCAATAGAATTTGTACATAGTAATACGCATATACAATTTAGGATTTTTATGCAAATTTTATCGATTATTAAATCTTGAACATATCTAATTACATGGAATCGAAAATATAGAATTTACAATCAAATTTGACGAGCTTCCGAATTTATCAATTATAATTCCCAAAAAGAAAACTGCATTAATTTTCTTAACTGTTTTAGTTTGCAAAAGACAAAATAAAGTTTATTTTTAAATAATTGAAGAGTTTATACGGCAACATAAATAAACAAATAAATAAAATTCTTTTCCAAATAAATTGATCATGGTCCCATCTTGGTCCTTTTTTTTATAAGCTGCTATCTGATTTAGCAAAATTGTACGGTTCTGATCTATCTGATGCAGTAAATTTAAAAAAAAAATCCACTTTATATAAATATTACAATGTTTTTATTTTATTATTTTTTCTGGGTTTAAATATTTTTATTTTCTTTAAAATTCTTCTAATGGGTTCCATTTACTGACTGTGAAGAGTGTTAAAGGTGTCTACTTTAGCCACTTATAACTCTCTTTCTCTTTCTGGACCAAAATAAATTAAAAAAAAATATTAAAATAATATATATATATATAAAGTAAAAGAAAAGATCGAGTCTTTGTTCCTCTGATTGTCTTTCAAGTCTTCTCCATGTAAGTATCAAACATATTTTTTGTTTCATTTTAATTGTTATCTGTATCTGGGTTTGATTCATTTAGATTTCTTCATATGTTTTTGCTGTGCTTTTTTTATCCATTGGTGTTGAATTTTGTCTAATAATGTTCTTTTGTTGTTTTTGATCATGCCCAGATCCCATTTCTGTCTGATTCAGTTGTGTTTGGCTTCCAATTTTGGCATACAGTACAAAAGACTTAATCTTTCTGTTTTTTGTTATTTATTTGAGAAGTTTGTTACTGTTAGTGCTTCAGTGTTTCTTTTTTTTGCATCTGGGTTTTTCTAATTTAAAAGTCAAAGGGTCTCAATTTCTGTTATTGGATTTCTTTTGTTGAGGTGAAAGAACTTCTTAATTCTTCAGATGATGATGATATGTTGGAAACAGAGCTGCTCTGATGCTTCAATTTGATGTTGATGCGTTTTTTTTATTTGTTTCTGGAAGTGGATTTAAGTAAATGGAATTTGGTTTGTTCTTTTATGCGGTTTGATATGGACCTTTTGTAGTTGTGTCCAGTTTTTTTTTTTTTTGATTGTGAGGTGGAGTAGTTGCCATTTAATATGGACTAAAATCTGCTTTGTTGGAGAAGTCTTCGAACATAGCTGGCTTCTATAGGAATTTGATCCTTGTATATAGTTCTTGAGTTATGATCAAACAAATACTTGGTAGGCTTCCACGGAAGCCATCTAAATCGTCCGAGAATTGTGAATTTGGTAATCCGTCTGCTCCTTCAAGTACTTCTGCTAACTCTAGAAACAGTGATCTTGTGAGTAATAGGCCTACAAGTTTAAACTTTACATCTCCTCCTCCCTCTGATTCTACTCCACATATAGGTTACAGCCATGCAAGTAAGCCTAACCAGGCAGTGAATTCAAAGCTGAATGGCAATTCAGTAATTGCTTCTTATGAGGCATTGCCGGGGTTTAGGGATGTTCCCAGCTCAGAGAAGCAGAATTTGTTTATTAGAAAGCTGCACTTATGTTGTGTGCAGTTTGACTTCACTGATCCAACAAAGAATTTGAAAGAAAAGGACATCAAGCGGCAAACATTGGTGGAGCTTGTAGATTATGTTACGTCAGCCAATGGGAAATTCACAGAAACTGTCATGCAAGAAGTTATAAAGATGGTATCAGTGAATTTGTTTAGGCCGCTTACTCCACAACCCCGTGAGAATAAGGTGGTAGAAGCCTTTGATTTGGAAGAAGAGGAACCCTTGATGGACCCTGCATGGCCTCACTTGCAAATTGTGTATGAATTTCTTTTGAGATTTGTTCCATCTCCTGAGACAGATGCGAAGTTGGCTAAGAGGTACATTGATCACTCTTTTGTTCTCAAGTTGTTAGATCTTTTTGACTCTGAAGACCCAAGGGAGAGGGAGTATCTGAAGACAATTCTACATCGCATCTATGGAAAATTTATGGTGCATCGTCCATTTATCAGGAAGGCTATTAACAATATCTTCTTCCGGTTCATTTTTGAAACAGAGAAACACAATGGGATTGCAGAGCTATTAGAGGTTTTAGGGAGTATAATCAATGGGTTTGCTCTACCTTTGAAAGAAGAACATAAATTATTCCTCATTCGTGCGCTAATCCCCCTTCACAAACCAAAATGTTTACCTATGTACCATCAACAATTATCATACTGCATTTCACAGTTTGTGGAGAAGGACTGCAAGCTTGCAGATACTGTTATAAGGGGTTTATTGAGGTATTGGCCAATTACTAATAGTTCTAAGGAGGTGATGTTCCTAAGTGAGCTAGAGGAGGTATTAGAAGCAACCCAGCCAGCAGAGTTTCAAAAATGTATGGTACCCTTGTTCCGTCAAATAGCTCATTGCTTGAGCAGTTCACACTTCCAGGTAATAAACTATTAAATTTATTATGTAATGGACCTCAGTAACATTTGTCTGTTTCTACTTGCTTGATTCCTTTTTTTCACCGGATAACATCTTGTTTTTCCGCGAAGTGGTTCACCGTTTTCTGCCAGGCTTTAGTTTTTCTTTTAGGCTGGAAGTGATTGTCCTGTGTTGATACTTGAGAAGTAAACTGTTAGTTTGATTAGATTGTGATTTTGGAATATAAGAAATTCAGGCTGCACCTATTAGTTTGATTGTACCCTGATGTAAAATGGGAACGTGGGAGCGATTCGCCTTTTTTGATGGTATATGTGTGAGTTTTTGTTCAGTTGGGGGAAATAACTAATCCTATATGTATGCAGCCTTGTGAAAATGAGATGCTAGTAAGTTGTGAAAATAGTAACTTCAAAGTTGTGGACTGATGATCTGTTTCTTCAGGTGGCTGAAAGGGCTTTGTACTTGTGGAACAATGATCACATTGAAAATTTAATTAGACAGAACAGGAGAACTATTCTGCCCATTATATTCCCTGCGTTGGAAAAGAATGGACGTAACCATTGGAATCAGGTTGTCCAGAGCCTAACGATTAATGTGCGAAAAATCTTCGCTGATGTTGATCCTGAGCTCTTTGAAGAATGCTCAAGGAAGTTCCAAGAAGATGAAGCCAAGGCAGAGGATTTCAAGGTGAAACGTGAAGCCACTTGGAAGCGTATAGAAGAGATTGCAGCAACAAAAGGTGCAACTGCAACTGTATAGAGCAATGCCTTCAATGGCCTCAAATCAAGTGATTGTCTTTGGAGAATCCTTCTATCTTCAATGTAATACTTCTTCAATGTAATAAATTAGATATCTCATAGTTATAAATTAATCCAATACTCTATCCCTTTCATAACTGGTATTTTTTTAGTTGTTTCATAGTTTTTATTCATTTATTTAAAAACATCGTGAATTATTAATTTTTTTAATTCTATTATCTTGAATTATAAAATAGAACACTAAAATTTAATTCAAATAAAATATTAAAATTTGATTGGTTCCAATGTAACTTATTTATTTATATGAGTTGTAATATAATTAAAGAGTGACAATGTGGAGAGAGATATTTATTATGGACTATTATTTTAACAATATTAATTAATTTTTTAAATTATGTAAAAATTAAAAATGAGGCTGCAATTATGGAATGGAGCAAGTAAATGAGTTTTAGAAATACTACTATTTTACATTGATATACTACTATTTAAATGTAAAATATTTATAAATGGATGATATAGTAGTACTCTGTCCTATAATTTTATAGTTTTTGGGTTTCCTAAAATTATTTAATCATTTATGATTTTTAGTAAATGCGTACTATTTTATACAGAATTGTAGAGCAATTTGCCAATACCCAAGGCCAAGGGTGGCCAAGCTTGAAACTCATCTTTCTTTGCAAGGGCACATTAATTAATTAATTAATTAATGTCGCAGAAAATACTACTCAATAAGTAGCTTGGTTTTTCAAAAATCAAAATAAATAAAGCTATTTCGACACCTCCATTCATATGCCCCTTTGTCTTCAGAATTAGTTTAACTTGCTGAATATCAAGCGAAAGAAAGCACCAGGCAGCGTTGTCTTTTTCCTCATTACCTTACCTTACCTTAATAGTAGTATGTTTATTCTTCAACTATTATTAAGCCAAAGCACCACCGCAATATATAATTATTAATTAAAGGAGAAAGCTTCCTGTCATAACTCTCATAATTTAGGAGGCAAATCTTTTTCCCTTCAATAATTACTGAATGAATTACCAAACTAAAAGTCATTTAGCATATTTCTCTTTTTTCCCCCTGACAAAGACAATAATGCCACTGCATTAATTAATTAAAAACCGAATTTAAATATACGGTCACTCATTATTTGGTAAACTCACTTTTCTTTTTATTTCTCTTCTCTCCTGAAATAATTTCAAAAGGATTATTTATATATATATATATATATAATATATTCAAAGGTTCATTAAAAGGTATTTTGGAGTTCTCTTTAAAATATTTTTTCCAATTAATTAGTTTTGATGCTAGCAAGTTAAGGATGCCCTTTATTTATTTAGATAATTCTTCCACAAAAAAAATTATTAAAATCTAACTTGTGGTTATTTTTTTCAATGCTTTTTTTGAGTTTCCACTAGATTAATTAATGGAGAACAAGATACAACTATTATATCAACCATATGACTATTAGGCAATAAGTTTGCTTTCAATAAGGCAAACATATAGAATAATTGAAGATCAAAATACGACTGAGGAACTATAGCTATATATAAATTTTGAATCAAACTCATTTTAATTACAATAATCTCGGAGAAAAGCAATCTAGTATTATATATGGTTCACCAATCTCTTCTAATTTCTTTGGAAACTATCATTTAGAAGTAAACACAATTGTCTTTCCAAGCACAAAGGTTACAAGAGTAAGTTGAATGAAAAATATTGTGTTAATCAGGCCACGGTCGACCGTCCAACCAAATATAGTTATTCCCCCAGGATTGTTTTGCAAATACATCACTGCATATTTGAGAAAAAAATATTTGATAATTTGACAACCAAGAGCTAGCAAAAATAATGAAACACGACACATCACACTCTAAAAAGATGTCTAATTACCAGAAAATTATTATTTTTTTATTTAGACGGGACTTTGTTTTCGAAAGTAGATTAATAGTCATAGTGAAGTGAACTATATCTAAATTAGAATTTTCCTGACTTAAATTAGATGATGGCATGTAGATAATTGAAATAAAAGATATAAGGGCATACCAAAGGCTTGCCTTCTGTGGTAAGAAGTCATGTAGGATGCCAACTGTGTGTTTGTAGGCATTGCAATATAATCCACAGCTTCCAAATCAGTTTCAGAGTATGTTATATGAAGTGAACTGAGGGGATTTGCAGCTTCCAAATTTCCTGAACCATTTGGAACTCTCAAGTGAGATGATTCACTTGATCCACATGTTGCTAGTGCATGCCATCTGCTAGCCACTGAGGCAATTCCTTGGGCTCTATGTGATATTTTTGCAGCAGCATACAGGCAAACAACTATCCCTGCCACTTGGACTACTGAAGAAACCTGAAAATTTACAAGTAAATAAAATTGATACAAAATTTTCTGAATTAATCAACCTTATCTAGTAAATACAGGACTTACTGCAAAATCACCTCCATTTATGACAGTAATTATGCCACTGTATCCTGTAGTCTGGAATAGAGTCACTGACTGGCTAATTGTGACAGCACAAAACTGCAGAATAAGAAAGATTCGGAATCTATGGCTGATCTTCGACAGGTTATAACGAAGATGAATATGCTCTTCTATGAATACTAAAACATCTGATTCTCTTTCCAAGAGTTTCGTGTAATCGTCCAAGTGAATTACTTGCAAGTTACAGACAATGTGAAACAGAATGCTGGCTGTTAATGATATTGTACTGACGTAACTCCATGATAAAATCAGACCCAGTAAAATGGCAGTAGACAGCAACCATGATTCGTGTCGTACATATGATATGCGAATCACCTCTCGTAGAACTTTCAGAAAGAAACAGGGCAGTGACCAAAATACTAGTAATCTCAAAGAATCCTGTTAAGACAGAAAAAGAATCCTTTTCAACATTCAGAATTGAAAAGGGTACTGATTATTCTAATTATTTATTCTAAATAGCTGGGCCTAACTAATTAGAATCTTTAGTTCTTAAAAATAGAGAAAGGGGAAAAGGAAGTGCCAAAAAAAAAAAAATTCTATTAAAATGGCATCTAAAACAAAGATTAACATTCTACACATCATATAAGAACATGGGTCTATAAGCAAAATCAAGATTATTAGCAGCAATAAACAGAGGAAAATGAAAGCTAACCTTGATCTGCTGAACATATCGGTGGCTAAATCGATCCAAAAAATGGGGACTACATCGATCAACAAATAGAAACTTTCTGATACCGTACCTACGCAGACTAATAGAAAGGCAGCCTAAAGAAACGGCAGCTATACAAGCCTGAGAAGCAACTATGATCAGCTCAAATTCTTTTATCTGATACTTGCTGCAATCGTAACATTTAGACAACTCGAGAATTAAGACAGGGAGTAACACACCTATCACTACAAAAACAGTCCAAGAAAGCAGAGAGCTCAGAACAGAAGATTGGTTGAAACCAAGAAATGTAAGAAATATCTCTAAACTGTGAAGTGACTGCTCAAGATCATCGGTTTCTTGATTTGGGTTATGGTTGTTGGTGGTGTCTTGAGCTGGAGGAGGAGGAGGAGGAAGAAGAAGAGGTTGGGAGTCTGTTATTTGTATTTGAGGATCTCCCATGAATACAAACTTGGAAATATTCTTGTATTTGAATCAAGGAAAAAATAAAGATGAGAAGTTGTTTGAAAGTGAAGGATGTGTAATATTTGGTGAATGATTAATCATTGTTAAGAATAAACATTATTAAACATATCTTATAGTAATTAATTGCTATTGAAGTGAGGTGGGGAAAAGTAGTTTTACCCCCCTTGCAAGCTTAACCTGTTTAAATCTGTATTAATCCTGTTTATGGTTTTTAAAAAATAAATATCCTAATCAACTTTTCAATATATATATATATATACACACACTAATTAATTTATTTATTTATAGAGGAAAATTAGAGAATAGGATTATAAATTTATTATATATGTCTTAACTATTGAAGTCCCCATGCGGAGACAACACTAATTAATCTTAATATCTATATTTATAATATGTTTTCATAAAGTCAATAAATCCAAAGTAAAAAAAAAAAATCATATAGTGCCAAAGTTATTATCCAAAGCACTTGTTTAAGAGTGAGAATATTAAAAAAAAAACTATCTGAGCTGTTGGATAGTTTGACATGGAGAGATCAATGGTACAATGTAAGGGTACAAAATGATTATGAAATGAAACGAGATGATTTTGCAAATTCTGATGGGAAGTTCGAAGTTGTGAAGTGGAAGCCAGAATCTGCTTTTATTGGTACTTTTGGCCATCCTTCTTGGTCACAATCAGTGAATAGAAAAAATTTTTAAAAATGAAAAAATGATGCTGACCCATCATTAAAATATACATATAGGATAAGCATCCAAAACACCAATAATTACCGATGAAACACTTTGAATATGTTTGATTATCTAGATTTTATTGTAAAATTGAGATTGAATTACATTTACTTTATTTTAGTTGTATTTAATTAAAAGAAAAATATTTTATAGTAGAATAATTTTGAGAGAGTTTGGAGAACTATAAATTTTTCATATATTTTTCTTTTACAATAACTGAATAAATGTTCAGTTTATATAGAGTTTTTTTTTCTACTATTTGGGAACTATGCACTCACAAGCAAAAATATTGCTCATTCACATGCAATGCATATTCACAACACTCCCCCTTGAATGACAATATTTTTGAAATTAAGAATATGCCTCATTAAAACCTTGCTAATTAAAAACCCAGTGGGAAAAATATTAGCGAAGGAAAAAGAGTACATCATTCTTATTACACCATATGACACCGCATCGTTAAAACCTTGCTAAATAAAACCCAGTGGGAAAAACTTTAGCTAAGGAAAAAGAGTACAGTGCATGATTTTCTCCCCCTCAAGTTGATATGGATAATTTTCCTTCACATAGTATGCAGATGTCGCATTCCAATTTTGTGAACATGCTTTCTAAAAATTACAGTTGGAAGCGCCTTTGTGAAAAGATCAGCTGAATTTTCACTAGACTGAATATAAATGATGTCTATATGATTGTCTTTTATCAGCTCTTGAGTGTATGAAAAAAATCTTGGAGGTATATGTTTGGTTCTATCACTCTTGATATATCCTTCCTTCAACTGTGCAATGCATGCTGCATTATCTTCATACAAACTTGTTGGATTTTTGTTGACTGGAAGACCACAAGATTCTTCGATATGCTGTGTCATTGATCTAATCCAC
>CANYLF011844791.1:0-22023 GCA_948193215.1 Bocquillonia castaneifolia | reverse complement strand
GAGCTCGTTGTTGATTCCCACGAGCTCGTGTATCTTGCTGGAACTTTTGGCCATTCTCGTGAATTTCACAATGATCACTGTGCATTTAACAACGATCGTTGTACAATTGACAACAATCGTTGCTTACTTAACAACGATCGTTGTTACCTCATTTTTACAGAAAAAAAAAATTTTAGAAGGGAGTTTTATTTGAATTTTAATTTAAGATTATTTACTATTATTATATGTTTAAATCCTTACTATAATGTATTAATTTTGGGTTGTTACATACGGTCGCCCGAGACACCCCTCATCGAGCACACCCCGTCCTTTATTCCCAAGTTAGTAGACGTACTTGACTTCTATGTGCACACAGCCTGATGACTCTGACAACTATCCTCCAACCGTTCATATTCACAATCACAATCACATTTGTAATCATTTCATTATCACTCGTATTCACCTCAATCACAATCATTATATCACAAATTTCCAGACAATATATAAATATGTATCAATGGTAATATAACTCATATTCTTATAAATATTATAAATATATAAATACAATATTATTCATGGATTATACATATTTCTCTTCATTTATCACCTTCACATATTCATTCAATTCCATCTCACCATAAAAATATATAAACATGTAATATAAGCTTATATAAATAATCATTCAATGCACACATATTCATATAATTACCTATGCATGATATCGATAGGCTTTGATATAAAATGTGTGTATATATATATATATATTTAATAAATATAATAATTATTGATAACTGAAAATATATAAAATTTCTATATAAAATAATAGTATGCATTCTACGAGTAATATCATAAATATTAAATTAACTCACTGATAGACTGAGAGCCTCCCTGCGCTCCGGAAATACTCGGCCCTCTATGGGCTCTCTTATTATCTACAGAATATAAATATAAATAAATAGAAAGATTAAGAAAACATGCAATATCTTAACTTCTAAGATTTCTAGAATTTTATACGAATACGTCATATTTTCATCGGCTTGTATCTAATGGTAATCGCATCTAACATTTCTAACGTTTTAACCCGACAACGTATTTTACTAGAAAATCTATCAAAAATTCGACAGCATCTCCTCTTTAAATCGGATATCTCTCCACCGTAGTGGAGCCCATTTCTGCAAACAAACGCACTTCTATAATTATCGTTACATACCGGGCCTACCGAGTTAGCTGGATTTACCATAACAACTTACCGTAATAATAACCAACATTCTATTTATTATGTTCTTATCGAACTTATCTCATCATTTAATTTATATAAAAATATACTCATTTAATATCCATAAATTTTATAGTAATAATTATCGATAAAATTTTACCTATTCATTTATTTTAATTTATTTTACTATTTTATTTATTAAATTTTATATTTAATTTACTTTACTTATTATTAATACAATATCATAACAATAACTAATAATATTATATCTACTTACTTATATCTAACATATCATCACATTTTATCTATCAAATTATTCTCAATTAATTTCCATCAATATCATTTATTATCATTTTTATCCTTTTAATACACCTACTGCTTTAAGTCGATTTACCGTCCGATTAATTATTAAATTAATCTATCTTATTTATTTAAAAATCTAAATAACTCCAATATAATTTATTTAACATTCTAATAACATAATTAAAACTTAAACGTATAAATTTAACACTTAACGCCGTGTCCGGGATTTCCATAGACTGCGTTTTAACTTCCAGGATTTTTAATTTAAAATCTACACATCGGTTACCTATCGACCTTTACAAAAGTTATCCAAAATAATTTTTGAATTTTAAAAAAATAACTCGGGACCTGACTGGAGCCGGTCACCGGACCGCCGTCAACGACTGCGCGTGCGGCCCACGTGCCGCCTTCCACGGCGAGTCTGGTGCCCGGGAGCTCCATATTTGGTTGAAATTTGATGGGGAACCCGAATATACCTTCCACGCGCCTCCCCTGTGTCTGGATTTTTGTAGATCTTCGTATTTTCCTCCGTTCACTTCCGATTCGGCTCTTTTTTCATCGATTCAGGTGTCTAAATCACTCTACTTCTCACGATTTGTAATTCTCCAGTGTCAATTTTTATTAAAAACGGTCAAAAATTGATGAACAACAAAAATTACCTTGGTCGGAACTTCTGAAGCTGATTTCTCTCTCCACCGGCGACAGTTGCTAAAATTGTTAGTACGTACAGATAGGTCTCGTCGAGTACTATAATTTAGACTCTTGAATCGACTGAATCGGTGACCGGATGAGGGAGAACGGCCGGTTGGAAAATCAGGTGCTACGGTGACTATGTTCAGAGATTCTGAGGGCTACAGTGTATTTTGTCTCTGAAAATTCTGTTTGCAAATAAGCCCAATTGGGTATATTAGGAGAAGTTTCTGATTTTTAGCTTAGACCTTTTCTTCAATTACTTACTATTCCGAACTCGGATTGATCCCAAATTTTAAACATGAGTTCGTATATTATTTTAACACTTTCATGTATAAAATTATGTTAAAATAATACTGCAAATATTTATTTTAAATTTTTGATCTTTAAACCCGTTTAATTTAATACCGGATCAATTAATTAAATTCCGGTAAAATAAATTTATTTCCGAACTTAAATAATTAATCCCGAATTAAAATAAATTAATTCGGATAAAATTAATGACCAAAAATCACGGATATTACATTGAAATATTGAATCTCGCCCACAATTTGTTATCAGGCTCGATTCCAGCTAGTTTTGATAGCATGTGAAGCTTGACAACAGTGAGCATATCCTACAATGAGTTAGAGGGTCGAATTCCTAACGTTAAAGCCTTTCGAGAGGCTCCATTTGAAGCGCTTAGAAATAACAGAGATCTGTGCGGTAATAACACCAGATTGAAGGCTTGTGTTTCTCCTGCAAGGAAGGATAATAAGATACTAATTCTTCCTCTTTTGGGTGGTTTGCTACTGCTGTTTGTCTTTGCTGGGGGTTTCTTCATCCTCTGCAGAAGATTCAGAAATAGAAAATCAAAGTCATCAGATCCTGTTGAAGCAATATGGAGTCCTTATGATAGGGAAATTCAGTATGAAAATATTGTTGAAGCTACAGAGGCCTTTGATTCAAAGTACTGCATTGGCGTTGGAGGATATGGAACTGTCTACAAAGCAGGTCGTGCCTTGGCAGTAAAGAGACTTCATCAGGCAAATGAAGGTGAGCAGATGGGTGATTTGAAAGAATTTAGAGCTGAGATTAGTGTGTTGACAAATATTGCTCATCGAAACATTGTGAAATTACATGGGTTCTGTTCACATGCCAAACTCTCCTTGTTGATTTATGAATTCATAGAAAGAGGAAGCTCGAGAAAGATATTGAGCAATAGGGAAGAAGCAATGGAATTTGATTGGAGGAAGAGACTGAATGTAGTGAAAGGAATAGCTGATGCATTGTCATATATGCACAATGACTGTTCTCCTCCAATTGTACATAGAGACATCTCCAGCAATAATGTTTTGTTGGATTCAGAATTTGAAGCACACATTTCAGATTTCGGAACAGCAAGGCTCTTAATGCCTGACTCATCAAATTGGACTTCATTTGCAGGCACATTAGGCTACACAGCTCCAGGTTTGTATTTTGATTTCATTTAAATTATGTTATCAATTTATGAATTACGTACTATGACTGTTATAAACTTAATTTTGTGTGTGTGCATATATATATAGAGAGAGAGAGTTAGCATACACGATGGTGGTCAATGAAAAATGTGACGTCTACAGTTTTGGTGTGGTGACGCTTGAAATACTGATGGGAATGCATCCGGGTGATCTCATTTCAGCACTACTGGCTTCATCTTCTTCATCTCAGCAAACACTGATAAAGGATGTGATTGATCAACTCCTTCAAAGGACAGATGCTGAAGCTGTGATTCGTATAGCAACAATTGCATTTGCATGCTTGAGTGCCAATCCTCAATCTAGACCAACCATGAAGCAAGTTTCTTCACAGCTACTAGCTAAATGGAAACCACTGACAAAGCCATTTTCAGAAATAAAATTGGGAGAAATATAAGTCACTGGCTAAACCTAATTATGTAGGATTCATTTTACTGTTGTTTGAATATTTTCCTTCTTACTTTTCATGCTTGGAAACCTTACTTTCTGCTTTGTATTATTACCAAAATATCGTATGGATTTTCATCATTAAAATAAATTAACGTTGTATTCACTAGTTAGACTTGCAAATAATTTGAAGAGAACATCATCACATGGATTTCTCATATTCGTTTGGCACTAAATATCATCACATGATTAATTTTTTGTCAGCTAGCTTAGTATTGGTATGAAGACTTCTAATAAGTTTACTCAAAGATCCGTTGAGGGAGTTGAAAATTTTCAATTTTTTGATTTTCCGCCTATTTAATTTTTGAGTGTACCACTTCTTCCCTTTCTTCCTTAAAAGTCGCGTCCTTTTAATGTTAGACATTTCATCTTCTTGATGGACAACTGTCCTATACTCGTCTTATCATTAATGACGCGACCCTTCGCTATCTGCTCTTTAGAAATGGCTGTTTTAATTGGCACATGGAAAAAACTACAATGCCCTTTTGCTTTTATAATCAGATGGTCTAAGATCTGCCACCTCTCTAGGTAGGATGGTCCATGTAAAAAAGGGTTTTTTTATATAAAAAGGCGATACCTTCTCTCCCTCCCTCACGTTCTTGTTTTCCTGCGTTTCAGCTTCCTCTTTTCTTCTAGGTTTCTCCACTCTCCTGAAGTACTTTCGTGTCTAGTGCGAGCGAATTCATCTGTTTTTACCTGCGGTTCTTTTTCCCTGTATTGTGCTCTCGTAATAACTTCTTACCAGGTTTTTCCCTATGGCTCAGAATCTCTCTTTAAATGATCCTGTATCTAATATAGATGATTTTAAAGAAAAAGTGAAATCTCTTAAAAAGATAAAATCTGTCTATGCTAATGATTATGATGCTTTGCAAGCTTTTGCTACTACTTACCTTTTACCAAAGGGTTATTCATATTGTCAACCTCTAGATAGTTGTAGGGCTAACAATGTTTCAGGTTCTACCGAAATAATTATTTATGCTAAACAAATTGAAGTTGGGGTTCATTTTCCTCTGGAACCCCTTCTTTTAGAGTTTTTGAAATTACAAAGAATCCCATTAGCTCAGTTTCATCCAAATGCTATACGCAGTTTTTTAGCATTTTTATATATTCATAAGGAGGCGGGTCTGAACCTCAGCGTTGAAAGATATATGCAATTCTTTAGTTTCACCAGAAGAAAAAATGGGTATTATTTTTCTGCAGGAGCACGACTATGGTCTGGGTCTCCTGATAAAGCTAATGACATCCGTAAGAGATTTTTCTTAATCCAGCATGAAACAGCCTTTTTTGATCTTCCCTGAAATGGGTTTCTGCTAAAAATGCCTACCACCGGGATTTAAAACCTAAATTTGTCAGTCTCCTTAAGGAGTTTGCCGCTGCTGAGTTTAGTAAAGAGAACTCATTGGATCATTATGCAAATAATTATCTTCTTAAGAGAAACATTGCTGAAGAAGCCGCCAAAAGCGGCAAAAGGAGCTAGAGACGTTAGGAGGAAGAAAAAGACCGGCAGGTCAAATACTTTAAGAATAAAAGAATCAACAGAAGACCAAATCTGTCCTGAAAACTCTAATGAAGATACAGAGTTGGCCCGATTGTTGGCGGAGATTGTTGAGACCGGCCCTGTAGATTGTTCTGAAGCCGGTCCATACATGCGAATGGTACATAATTAATCTTTATCTTCTTTCAAAGTTCTTGATTATATCTTTATTTTCTTTGCTAATGTAGATGGACTTCTCTTGAATGAAATTCGTAGATCTGAAGAAGAAGAAGGCCCAAAAGAGGACTTTTACCACTTCGACAGTCCTTGAAGAACAAATTTATGATTTAACTGCTGAGGCATGAGCGGATGATCTCCATGTAGATCAAAATTTGGCAAAAAGGAGCCACAAAGATGATAATGTTCAACTGTTACCTCCTCAGAGCGAGGTTGGCAGATCTAGTCTTGCTCTACAGCCGGTTGATGAGAATCCTGAAGCTGATGAAAACCTTCCCTTCATGATGAAGAAAGTCCTCCTCACAAGACGTGGGGAGCCACTCAACATCTACGATTGGTTGGACAAGCATAGAGAGGACAAAACAGTGGAGAGCCATTTAACCACAAAGAGGCTTGCTAAAGCAATTTGCTTACCAAAGGATATGGTTGACAGACGGAACATCCCTAAGGAGGAGCTTATTAGCAATCTCTAGATGTATCAAATGGCTGTGAGTTTGACATTTTGACCATCAAATTTATTTGCTTATACACACACACACACACACACATTATGCTTAATCCTTTCATGATTTTTTAGGCCATTCAAATTTGTGAGCTATTGGAGGAGAACCGGTTCAAGGCATCCAATGAAGCCATTACTCAACTGAATGCCAAGGATCTCATTGAGCTAAAACTCAACTCCCGAACCACCGAGGTTAAGGCTAAAGAAGAAGTAAATAAGAAACTTTTGACTGAGATGTCAAAGATTCACCAAACTTACAGGAAATTGTAGGAAGAAAAGAAGCTTGCTGCTTTTGAAATAGCCTCAATGAAGGATAATGTGCGGGATTTGACTACTGCTCAGAATGAACTTCAGGATGCAATGAATAAGGAATGGGATGCTATAGTAGCTTTTACTGGTCGAGTCTTTTCAGCTTTCGCAAGGGAATGTGCCAAGGCTTTTCATCAGAAGCTCCAAAATCCTTCTCTTGAATTGGATGATGTGCGAAAATCAGACTTTGCCAAGGATTGTACAGATCGTATTGATGCCATTGCCTTGGCGGGCAAAGTTTGGAAGAACTATCTGGAGGGTTTGGACGAGGAGTTTGATTTTCCTGATGAAAGGATCGGTGATAATGATATCCCACCGCCCGTCCCAGGGGCGGCTGAGCAAGGTGATCATTCTATTGTGGCGATCGATCCTCCTCCTCTGAATCAGGTCCCTTTAACCGTTGGCACCAGTATCGGTCCCGGAGGTGGACCACCTAGAGAGCAGGAAGGTGAAAGCCACCAAACCCTTGCGGTGAACTTATTTTTCCTTGTAAATGTAATTGCTTTTTTAGAACATTGTCTTTTGTTGTGAAACTGTTAATTGTTTATGCGGTTTCCTGACTTTATGTACTATATGTTATTGATTCGCTCAGCAGTTTATGATATTCAATTATGCACTATTCTTTATGCTTTACCATTTGTGGTCTTTTGTTGAATGTCCTTTCTTTCCTTTGTGCAACACTTGCTGCCTTTTTTGCCTTTGTACAATAGTTAAGACTTATGGCTGTGCGGCACTTATGGCCATTTTTGCCTTTGTCTTAATGGTTAGACTTATGGCTGTGCGGCACTTGGTGCCTTTTTGCCTTTATCTAATGGTTAGACTTATGGCTTTGTGGCACTTGATGCCTTTTTGCCTTTGTCTAATGGTTAGACTTATGGTTGTGTGACACTTGCTGCCTTTTTGCCTTTGCCTAATGGTTAGACTTATTGCTGTGTGGCACTTGATGCCTTTTTACAATATGGCACTTGATGCCTTTTTGCCTTTGTCTAATGGTTAGACTTATGGTTGTGCGGCACTTGGTGCCTTTTTGCCTTTGTCTAATGGTTAGACTTATGGATGTGCGGCACTTAGTGCCTTTTTGCCTTTGCTTAATGGTTAGACTTATTGTTGTTCGGCACTTGATGCCTTCTTACCTTTGTCTAATGGTTAGACTTATGGTTATTCAGCACTTGGTGCCTTTTTGCCTTTGACTTATGGCTATGCAGCAGTTGATGCCTTTTTGCCTTTGTCTAATGGTTAGACTTATGGCTGTGCGGTACTTGATGCCTTTTTGCCTTTGTCTAATGGTTAGACTTATGGCTGTGAGGCACTTGGTGCCTTTTTGCCTTTGTCTAATGGTTAGACTTACGGTTGTTATACAATGATTAAATAAACAATTAAACATATATTGGGAACCAACTCTTTTATTCATGGTTTTGTAAAAAGTTATTACATCACTGATAATATTTTTTTAGAAGTTCAGCATTCCATCTCCTAGGAAGCATTGTTCCATCAAGATTCACCAACTTGTATGCTATTTTCCCTGTAACTGCCTTCACCTCATAAGGACCCTCCCAGGTGGCCCTTAATTTGCCAACACCTGCGGCTCCTTTCCCAATATCAGCTCTCCTTAGTACCAGATGTCCTTCCTTAAAAGACTTTAATCTGACTTTCTTGTCATGATATCTTGCTGCCTATTGCTTGTATTAGTCAGCTCTAATCGTCGCTTGCTCCCTCCTCTCTTGCAAAAAATCATTGTTTACAGCAATGGCTCCATTATTTGCTTCTAGGTCAAAATTCAAAACCCTCTATTAAGGAATTGTTACTTTGACTGGAATCATGGAATCCATTCCATATGCCAACCTAAATGGGGATTCCCCCGTGGCTTTCCTTGGGGTTGTCCGGTAGGCCCATAATACACTATATAGCTCTTTCAACCAGGCTCCCTACAGATCATCCAATCTTTTCTTCAAGCCGTCTAACAGAGTTCTATTTGCACTCTCTATTTTCCTATTTGTTTGAGGATGAGAGACAGAGGTGAAATGTAACTATATGTTCAGGTTACCGCAGAAACTCCTGAATTTTTCTAAGTCAAACTACTTGCCATTGTCTATGATAAGTGAATGAGGTAAACCAAACCTATAGATAATCTCATTTTTGAAGAACTTCTCAACCCGCTCCTCTGAGATTGTCAGTACTGCCATGGCTTCTATCAACTTTGTGAAGTGGTCAACATCAATAATTAAGAATTTTCTCTATCCAAAGGCCAGTAGGAAAGGCCCAAGTATATCCATGCCCCATACTACAAAGGGCCAAGGACTGCCTATTGGTGATTGATAACTGGCGGGTAAATGACTAACCCACCCATACTTCTGGCATTTCTCACTTTTCTCCACTAAACCTGAAACATCTTTGTACATTGTTGGCCAATAGTACCTTTGCAACAAGCCTTTCCTTACTAAAGTTGCCGCTGCTTCATGAGATCCACATATTCCCTTGTGAATCTCCCTTAGTAGATTTAAACCATCATTTGGTGACACACACCAGCACCATGGGTGCGATCTTGCTTTCAAAAAGAAGACTCCATCCTGATAGTAATAAAGTGAAGCCATTGCCCGAAGGCGCTGAGCCACTTTCCTGTCATTTGGCAATTCTCCTATAGTCTTATAAGCAATAATAGGCTTCATCCAATCAGCTATCTCTGCCACTTCCATTGCTTCATCTTTCTTAACACTCGGTCCTGCTAATTCCTCTCTCAGGGGAACTTTATAAAAGGCCTCCTTCCCCTCTACGGCTGCCTTTGCTAATAGGTTTACCTCTTTGTTTTCAGCTCTTAGGACCCGGCGGATCTCATAACGCCCACCTCTCTCCTTGATCGCAACTAACTGCTGCTATACCTTTTCTAGGTATTTAATCACCATCTGTTCTTTAGCCATAAAATTTTTAGAGACTTGGTTGACCACCAACTGTGAGTCACTATAGACTACCAAATTATCTGCTCTCACTTCTTCAGCTAATGCAAGACCGGTTATTAATGCCTCATATTCTGCAGCATTGTTAGTTGCTTTAAACAACAACCTTACGGTATATACAATCTGTATTTTACCTGGTCCTATCAGTAGGATCCCTACTTCAGAGCCATTGTCCCCGCTTGCATCGTCAACAAACAATTCCCATTTTTTTGCCTTTTACTCGGGCTCAGCCACTTCTTGTTCTCCCGTCATTTCTGCTACGAAGTCTGGCAGGACTTGGGCTTTCAAGGTGGACCGTGGCTCATATCTGACGTTGTGTTCTCCTAACTGGATAGACCAATTCACTAGTCTTCCTGAAGTTTCGGGTCTTTCTAGGGCCCTCCTCAACGGCATGTTTGTTCACACCACAATTGTGTGAGCATGGAAGTATAGTTTCAATCGTTTACTCATCTCTACCACAGCTAGTGCCATTTTATCAACAGAGGGGTATCAAATTTCTAATCCTTTCATCACCCGACTTACATAATAGATCGGCTTCTGCTCGCCGTTTTCTTCCCTTATCAGAACACTGGCAATTATCTCATTCATTCCTGCTAAGTAAAGATAAAGCTTCTCTCCTACCACTGGTCGACTCAGTAAGGGTGGAGATGTTAGGAACTTTTTCAGGTTATCAAAAGCCAGCTGGCATTCCTTTGTCCACCCAAACTTCCTCAAGCCTTTAAGCAGTTTATAAAATGGCAGGGATTTGAGAGCTGCACAAAACATAAACCTTCCGAGTGATGTAATCCACCCATTCAACTTCTATACTTCATTCACGTTTCTAGGCGGCTTCATCTCCAAGATGGCTCTCACTTTCTCTGGATTGGCCTCTATGCCCTTTTCTGATACCATAAAACCTAGGAATATCCTAGATTTGATGCCAAATGTGTACTTAGCTGGGTTGAGCTTCATTTGGAATTTCTGGATGACTTCAAGGGCTTCCTTTATATCACGGGGGTGGTCTTCCTCCCTCTGGCTTTTGATAAGTAAGTCATCAACATAGACTTCTACACTTCTCCCAATCTGATCTTTGAACATGTAATTCACCAACCTCTGATAGGTGGTGCCTGCATTTCTGAGGCCAAAAGGCATTACCCTGTAACAATAAGTACCACTGTCAGTAATAAAGACAGTCTTACCCTTATCAGCTTCATGAATGGGCACTTGATGATAACCATTGGAGGCATCAGCTATTGAGAACATCTAGTGACCGGCTATTGAATCGACCATCTAGTCTATTGAAGGAAGCGAGTAGTTATCTTTTAGACAGGCTTTGTTTAGATATGTGAAATCAACACAAATCCAACGCTTGTCGTTAGACTTTTTGACCAGTAGCACATTTGCACACCATTCTGTATGCTGGATCGACTCTATGAACTTAGCCGCCCTCAGCTTGTTTACTTCTTCCTCTATTATTCTCTATTTCTCTACACTGAACTACCTCTTCTTCTGCCTAACTGGCTTTGCATCTGGGTCATCCTCTAACTTGTGAGTAATTATACTTGGATCAACGCCCACTATCTCAACTGGCTCTGAAGTAAAAAACCATCTGGTTATCTACTAGAGCCGTAATTACACCTTCTCTAGTTCTTGCTGTCATTTGGGTGCCGATATTGACCATCTTGTCGTTGTCTAGGGTCAGTTCAATTATTTCTTTAGCTGGTTCTCCCTTTTGTTTTCTCTCTTGGGGATATAGAATCTGTTTTATGCTCAAAACTTCCACCTTGCATCCTTCCGCCACAACATAGCATTGCTGAGACTCCTATTGGTTTAGGGGTTGGAATCTTCATTATCAAATAGCGGATGCTTGTGATGACCCTTGTATCATACAGTAATGGCCTCCCCAATATGGCATTGTAAGCTAGCTCCATGTCTACAATATTGAACTGCACCAAAGTGGACATTGTTGGGCCTCTATCTTCCCCAAAATGCATTTCTAGCTCTACCACTCCTACTGGCTGTATTGGCCATCCACCAAGCCCCACTAGCAGCTTTTTAACGGGCTTTAAAGCAGATAACTCACTGCCAATTGTGACATATGTTTTCTTGGTCAAAATGTTGACGGTACTACCTTCATCTACCAATATCCACTTCACCAAATATTCTCCAACCATGGCGTCAATTACAAGTGCGTCATTGTGAAGTCCCTTGACATGGGCAGCATTTGTTTGGTCAAAAGAAACTGTAGATAGGCTTGACTCGACCAACATTACCTATTTTCTTTGCTTCTTCTTTGCCGGTTCTATTATTGGGCTCCCCCTTGTGATCACATAGCAAATCTTGCTTGGATCAAACTTCTTTTTATTGACTTGGTTCCCCTTCTCTGTGTTTTCCTCCTCCCTATCTCTTTTCTACTCTTGCTCAGCCCCGATAAACTTCTTCAATTTCCTTTTCTGGACTAGCCTCTCAATTTTATATTTCAAGTCACGACAATCTTTAGTCCGGTGACAGTGATCTTTATGATATTTGTAATACTTCTGCCTCTCCCTCTTGTCACTTTTTTCAGGATTTAGTGGTTTAGGGCGGTGGATTTGCTCACCAGTTTCCTTGATCCACATCAGGATTTCTTCTCTGTGGGTATTCAGAGGAGTGAAAAAAGTACGGTTCCTGTAGGAATCCTTATCATTTTTCTTGGACTTCTGCTTTTCATTCTGCTTGGACTCCTTTTTATCCGCCGGTATCATTTCGTCTAGATTCGCACATTTTTAGGCTATAGCCATTGACTCATTGAAAGTTGTCGGTTTCTTAGTTACTAGCTTATCATGTAGCCGGCAGAAAGTTGTTCCTTTCCTCAGTGCTTCTACTGCTATCTCTACATTCAAGTTGTCAATCAACATGGCTTCTTTGTTAAACATAAGCACATACTCCCTCAGCGGCTCATCCGGTTTCTGTGTACATCTTTCAAGATCACTTGTCTTTCTAGTAGGTAGGATATTTATACGGTATCTTCGCTTGAAGATTGTGGCCATATCCTCAAAGTAGTTAATGGATGCCCTTGGGAGCTACAGGTACTAATGTTGTGCCGACCCTTTTAGTGTCATTAGGAAAACCCGGCATTTTACTACATCAGTTATCCGTTGTTGGAGTGCCATTACTGTGTTGAATTTTGCTACATGTTTTTTGGGATCTGTCGATCCATCAAATGGATCCATCTTTGGCGTTCTAATCTTATATGGCAATGGTTCTAGCAATATTGGGGGTGACAACTGGGATCCGCCATCCAGGAAGTAATCATCATTAAAATCTCCCCTTTTAAACTTTTGGGAAATGCCCAAAACTTTCTGCTCAACACCCCCTTCATCTTCCTGCTCCTTTTCGCCTCTCAGGGATTTTCCACTTACCTTAGATTCTTCTACCTTCTTCGACACCCAGGGTACGGGGCTCTGTAGGTTGGAAGTAGTGACACAATTCATTTGTGGTGTGCTATGATGTAGATCTGGGTTGAATGGGTTTTGGTAATGAAGCTGTAGCTGGTTATTCTAGATCTGCTGCATAGCAGCCAACATTCTTGCTTGAAAAAGGTTAGTCATCTCCTGCATGACATTGGCCATTGTTGCTTGCCAGATGATGTTTGGATCTTGGATAGGTTGGGGGATATATGGTTAAGGCCTTAGTGTGTGGATTTCACTTGATAAGGACTGCATATGCACTGGTCCCACCCTTGCAAAGAGGCTAGGTTGTGGTGTTTGGCTAGAGGAGGGTATATTAGTGTTTGGGGTTTGTGGGTTTATAAAAGGATTCACCATCGTGGATGGCGGTGTTGGTGTCCAATCAAAGAATAGGAAATCTCTTGGTCTATTTAGTGGGTTTTGGTAATAGATTGTTGGGATTGTCCCAGGCGCCAAAGGTGGCGGGGATGGCAGGGGAAGTGAGGTTGGCACTCTTACCGTGTTCTCTTCTCCGGTAGCGATATTTAATCCTTCACTCACCACACCAAATTAAGGTTCTGTGGCCACCATGGTTTTGTGTATCCTCTCTACGGGTCTCTAGATGTGCGGGTCTCTGCAACCAAATAACAAGTTAGAGCACGACGGGACAATGATGTCCCGATGGCACTTCGATGCTAAAGTTAGAGAGAGATACTTCAAGACAAAATAAAAAGGTTTTTCTAGCGTTTAGAATAATAGAATTACCTCAGCTGTCCTTGTGTTGCTCCTTTTATAGTGCAGCAACGATATAGGGTTTCTAGGAGTATCACCATGTGTGTGCGGCACGTGTCCCTGGTCCCCCTAGGTAAGAATATTCAAGAATGGGATTGTTTACTAATGGGCTTGGCCCAATAAGAGGTATTAGTCAGGTCCATCACTTTTAACACCTTGAAATAATCACACATTTACCCAATTAAATTTCTAGATTCCAGGATTTGATTAAAACAGGCATAATAAATACAAAAGATATTTTATATAGCAGTCTCTATTTAGCTTCTTACTTGACAAAATTTAAATTTAAGAATCTTAGTCTCTTCTCCCATGACATTGTTTCTTATCCTACTTCCTTTTTTTTTTTTGTAAATTTTGATCAATCCTCTTGGTTCTTTTAATAAATTAATAACATTCATAAAAAAAAAAAAGCATACCTGATGATTGCGTTGACGTTCAGGAGAGAAGAAAAATTGCAGAAGAAAATAAAACTGAATTTGATTTGTGGGGATGGTCTCTTTATATAGAGGTTAATTCTTACAAATTCAAGTTATAATAAGATTAGAGTTCTAATATATCCTACTTGTATAAGTCATCAAATTGGCTAACAATTTTATTTTTATTTAATAAATATAAATATCCTAATTCTAATTAATTAATTAAAAAAAAACTAATTGGTTAAGATTTTGTAAATAAAATATTAATTAATTAAATAATTGCTACAATAATTAGTAAAAGACCATTTAGATCAACATTTAAAACCCTTGAATAATGTAATTAGGAAAGGATAAAGAGGTTGATTTGCATGTTTACCTCCCTTTCCACTTTTATATATGTTAAGGATTAAGTATTAATGATAAGAATGTTATAAATCGGTAATAATCGAATTTTTTTTCCTAATATAACGTGTATTTAATGTGGCACTTTTTTCTTTTGTCATGTAATATCGTCATTAAGTTGTTATAGCTTGTACTTTTTTTCGAGGAAGAGTTAATTGTTATAGCTTGTTGACTTGTAATTGTGAATTACACCCATAATTAATTTTCCCTTTTTTTTTTTGAAACAATGTTTAAAAAATACAACAAATATATCGGTCAAGCTATAATTAAGAAAAAAAAGTACTGAACTCATTGTATTTATACTTTGAACTTATATTTTTAATTAATAAATATCTTTTAATAAATTTAACTAAAGCATTCAATTTGTAATGTATAATTAATAAATACTAGCATTCCTAATTGATTAAGAAATTCCATATCTGCTATTTATTCATTAAAATAATTATTAAATAATTATTTAGACCTTCATTAAAACCTTTCAATAAGCTAATTAAGGAAAGGCAATGGGGTCAATTTGCCTGTTTGCACCCCCTCCTACTTTTATATATGTTAAGGATAGAGAGTTTATAACTTTATAGAGGTTTATTTATAACTAGGTAGTGTAAATTGGGACCATAATTTTTTATTGTTATATAAAGCAAGGTTTTGAGAACTGACCCGACGATTGACCAGGAAACATCAGAGGGTCAAGGGTTTGAGATTCAACTGTGGTTGAACCGGTAATTCCAAAATACGCTTATATAAATATATATACATAGATATTATTGATACTATATAACTAAATATAAAAAATAAAATAAGTACTAAGGAGTAAAGGTAATTATAAAAAAATAGCAATACAAAATATCTATAATTGAATAGAATTAAATTTATAAGTCATCTTTCGATCTTATGTAAAAAAAAATATTTTTATCTTGAAATGAAATAATTAATAATAAAAATTTAAAAATATAAATATTTCATAGTTTAAATTAATAATAGTCTCATATTTTTAATTATTTTAATAAAAGGACATAGTTTAAAATTTTTAACATAGAAAAAGTAATAGTAAAAAAGACCCATTTGAACCATTGAACTGTGACCGGGTAGCGGTTCAACCGACCAGTTCAAATGGTTTTTTAAAGGGTTTCTTAAAAACGAGTTTTAGGGGTTGATCAGCCCGTCTTCAAGACTGACTCCCGAGTTTACCGGTTGAACTGGCCGGGTTTCAAAACCATGATATAGAGGTTCTATTGTATTATATGCTTTTATGTAGTTTGTATTATAAGTATATTTATAGAAAGGCTTATTTGTAAAAATATGCATGACCTTTAGTGCTTTTAGCGTTTTAATTATATCTTTTTAATTTTCATAATTGTATGCATGGACTTTCAAAATTTTGCAATTCAATGCACCGATAAAAAATCTACTGAAAAAGCTGACATGGCACCCAAAATTTCACCGGACTTTCAACATTCATTATATCTAATAATTATTAATTATAATATAATAAATAAATATTCAATTCGATAGTTTATAATACATTTTATAATTAATATTTTTTTAACAACATAAACCCCTTTTTTTTTATAACTGTTGTTACCCAGAATATCCCAAGCCCCATTTACGGTTGCCCAGACTAATCTCCGGTCGAGAGAAGCCCCAAATGGAGCAACCCTCTCCTAGCATGGGTGAGGCTCGAACTCAAGACCTCCCTTGAGAGAACACCCTTGATACCAATGACTTTGCCAGTTGGTCCAATGCCCCGTTGGTAACTTTTTTTTTTTTTTTGATAATTTAGTAAAGGTGGGTCTCGAACTTGAGACATTCACCCCTACCCATATGAATATTACCGGTCCATCCAAGGTGGATTGGTAACTAAATTTTATATTTTTTTAATATATTTTATATTCTAATTAAAATGGGTCTTATTTAATAATTATATGCTTAATTTAAATACTATATTATAATATAGTACTTAATATAATGAAAACAAAATGTATGTATTGATGATCTTAAGTAGTAACTAGAATACTCACTAGCTATTTAATTTTTTAAATATAAATCATATTATAATTTATAAAATACTTATATTTAAATACATACAAATATGGTCTTTTAGATATGATGTATTGTGGATATATAAAATTTTGTATTAATTAATAAAAGTATTAAATTATATGTGTGGAATAGAGTCAGTGATATAATTTTTTTATAAAATAACAGAGGTTATTAATTTATAGAAGTATCATTTAGGGCGGTTGAACTTTATAAACAAACACAAGTATGAAGTTGTATTTTATCTGAGCTTTAACGTGCTTGGACTTGATTTATTTATTATATAAGTTGAGTTCAACCTTAAGTTTAATTTTAGAATCATTTAGTAAACAAGTTGAGAATCACTGTTAGATTTGGATACTAGATGGGTTTGGACGAGTTTAGGGTTTATTTTAAAATTTTGATGGTTAACTGATCCATAAAAAACCAAAATAATAATTATACACACACAGATATTTTTAAAAAATCAAATCAAGTTAAAATATTAAAAAAATTATAAATAATGCAACTTAAAATTTTATTTTGGTTTAGTGAAAAAATGTTATTTTTTTGAATATAACACACTTAACTATAAGTCACAAATTCATCTTCATTTTATTATACAAACCAATATTTGATGATATTTATAGTTTGAAATACCAAGAGGGAGGGTGAATTGGTGCGGAATTAGAAATTGAAAAATGATTCAAGAATGGATTAAGGAAGAAAAGAAGAACACAAAATATTTATAGTGGTTCGGACCCAACTTGTCCTACATCCACTCTCCCACATACACAATTTGGGGTTCCACTATCCACCAAGGATTACAATAGAGATTTCAAGGCTATCTCCAACCTTTACAATGAAGATTTCTAAGGCTATCTTCAACCTTTACAATGAAGATTTCTAAAGCTATCTTCAACCTTGACAATAGAGATTTCTAAGGCTGTCTCCAACCCTTACAAATAGAGATTTCTAAGGCTGTCTCCAACCTTTACAAGGATTTTCAACTTGGCTAATCCCAAAACCAAACTCAGGTGTTTCCCAAGCCCACTCAAGCTTAAGACTTGTACAAAGATAGTTAATCACTCAAGCCCAAAGCAATCAATCCCAATTGAAAGCTTCCATGAGATCCTAACTACCCACACACAACCCACCAGAGAAATAACTCAACAAATGAGAATATCAAAGAAAGAAAGTTGAGAATATGTTGAGCAAGTACTTAGAATTGATAAGAGAGGTTGTTCATTCACGTCAAACTCATTTGGATGAGTATTTATAGTCCTCTTACCAAAACTAGCCGTTACTAACAAGCTTGAGATGTTCCCAACATCCATGTGCACTTTGAAAAGTGTGCTATAATATGTCAAACCGCCTTGGAGGTCTGAAAACCGCTCCCAGCGAAATTTGGAAACTAGCCGTTGGTGCTGACGTGTCAAAATATAGCCATTGGAGGCTTGAAGACTGCTCCTAGCAGTTTGAAATCGCTGCCATCGGTCCAAGTAGCGGTTTCTTCTACCCATGACGTATCTTGGATGACTTTGGACTACCCCGGCGGTTCCCAAACCGCTCCCAGCGGTTTCTACACCAAAGGACCAACTTCAAATGGCCATAACTTGAGTTATACAAATCCAAATTCTTCGATTCTTTTTTTACTGGAAATTTTGGCCTTTCTATATATTGTGTAAAAAATTCAGCTCAAAACAATGTCATCTTAAGGGCCTAAAAAATCACGCCATTTTGGTGTGTAAAATCTTGAACCGCTTTCACTCCAACAACCATTTCTCCCAACATAAAAAACCTTTTGATGTGATTCAAATTTCATATGAAACTAGACTTCCAGGGCTACAACTCCATAACGTTTCACATCAAAATTCTATCTATAGAAGATTTGGCACCATTTCAAAGATGACCTATCTGCACAGTCCTATGCTTGCAATTTTGAGCATAATTCATTTAAAAATCTATAACTCTAAAATTAATACTCCAAATTGAATTCAAGTTTTTGATATAGAAATTAGACTTCTGTAGTTTTCCATCCATATATGATTCGACTATATAGCATTTCAATAGATGTGCTGAAAGCTACTCCAAAAACTAGCTTCATGTGCAGTCCCATAATTGGCTTCTTTGGATTTCTTCAAAGCTTGATTCTTCAATCAACCTTAACCATTTCTAAACTCTCCAAATCACATCTTAAGCTTATAAACTCCAAGTTCTCACCTTTTCCCAAGTGTTTTCATTAGGTTAACACTTAAACCTATCCACCTAAGCTAATGTTCACACATATGCTTAAGCTAGCTCTTAACCCAAGTGTTTTCTTAGGATAACACTTGAACCTATCCAAGCACATAAGCATTCATCAAGGCTCATTATCTTTGTTAAGGCGTGACCATGTATAAAGACAAGTGATCTTCTAATCGTTATGCACAATCTTCATATATATCACCATCATACTCAAGAGTTTCAACATCTTAAGAGCTTTGACATTTCTGACAAACTTCATATACTTTCCATAACTTTCTTATCAACTTCATTATCATTTCTCATATGCTTGCATTGCATTCATCACCTAGGAAAACACTTAGCAAATATATTAGTATTACACAATGTTTTGTATCATCAAAATCACATTAGAACATTGAGGTCCTTGGGGCCAACATAGTTGAAAATACCCTGAGCATCGATTATCCATAACCCTGGGCTTGGACGACCGAGTGTGGTACTTCTATCTTGAAGCTTTTGAACTGAAATTTAGAGAATTCTCTTTAAAGATCTTTGTATTCCTAGTGGCTATGATTTCTAATGAAACACCATTATACAAAGGAAAACACAATAATTACTATTTCAAACACCTAAAGCCCACCAATGTGCGCAACCGTCCCTTACCCAAACTCACCACCACCAAACACCAAAAACTCAAACACTCCGACCACCGCAACAGACCAACCTTAACCAGCAACAACAAGGATAATTTGTCTAGGAAACTAGGCAAATGAGGTTTGTTCTCAACAAATTCTTTTATTGGAGGAGTTATACATCAGTTTTTAGATTCTATTCAACCTGTAGCTGATTTTGGAAATCAGTTTGTATACCGAAGAACAAATTTTCAATTTGGACTATGCTCCACCAGCTCTTATCCACTGCTGTAATGCTTGCTAACCGAGACATTATTCCAGCTCATAATGATAACTGTGTTCTTTGTGGTTATATAGAGACCCAAGACCACCTGATAATCCATTGTCAATTTGCTAATACTATTTGGAACTCTCTCTTTAAATGTATGGGTTTGACTTATGTTCTTCTAGAAAAAGTGACAGATTTTTTTATACAATGGAACAATCTAAGCAAAGGCTCTATGCAATCAGTTTTTTGTATAACCATATAGATGATTCTATGTTAGGAGATTTGGAAGTATCGGAATAGAAAAAATTTTCAAAACTAGGTCGCTCATGAGGATTTGTTGTACAAAAGTCTATATCTAGCTATGTTTTTTTGTTAAATGTAGATATCCACATTTTTCGCTTTCAGTTAATGATGTAATTAGCAACCCTCAAGTTTTTTGGAGTTATAAGTTTGTTTTGATCAATGCTCTTGGTCTATTAATAAAGCAACCAATTATCAAAAAAAGATTACTAAAATTTAGTAAAAATATAAAATTAAATTTAAATATCATATTTATGAAATAAATTTGATTTATAAAAATACTGATGATTAGAAATTTTATTTAATAAACATAGTTAAAAAATTTTTTTATGACAAACTCAGACAAATATTAAAATATGTATTATTCAAAAAATTAAGTTTTTTTGGGTATCGAGTAAAAAGTTAGAATTATTATACTAGGTTATTAACAAGTCTTTTGAAGATAAATAATCATTAATAATAAAGTTATATAAAAAAATTACTAAATAAATTAATTCCTTAAATATTATATAGATAAATTAACACAAAGAAAAAAAATGGCACATTCTCTAAAAAAAAGTGGCACAGCAAGTAAAACTAAAAATATAGCTGAAGCAGATCAAAAAGTTGCACAACATGTTCCTTATTAGACGTCAGTCCTGTCCTATCCTCTTTCATTCAATTTTCTTGATTTACCGACAGATGAAAGTAAAAACATTTGGAGTATCCATACTCTAGAGTATGGTAGAAAGCCCCATTTACGGGTATTGTAAGTGCAGAATAATGCACTAAGCAAATGAGGTTCTTGATTTACGGGTTTTTTAAATTAAAATTAAAAATGATACTCCAGAGTAACACTAGGTAGGCTAAGTTTTGATAGTTATATGTTTTTAAAATTTTAAATTAAAAAATAGTTATATATTTTTAAAAGTCTATATTAAAAAAATAAATTTTTACGAATAAAAAAATAGTACACAGAATAAAATTGTGTAGATTGATTTTTAATAATTATATATATATTTTTAAGAAAATTAATTAAAAATGGTACTTCTGATATACTAGGTTAACTTTTAATAATTATATTTTTTAAAGAAAATTTAAATTAAAAAATGGTATTTCAAAGTAACACGATAAAATGAATTTTTATGAGAGAAAATAAATTGGTGTGGAGGAAAGAGAAAATGAAATCTATGAGAAAAAAAAGTGGAAAATGTTAAAAATAAGTCAAAAATAAGGAAAGAAAAAATGTATACTTAAATGAATGAGACAAAATAATGTATGGACCAATGAGAGAGTGAGTAACAAAAGAGAGTGAGTATCAAAAGAGAGTGAGGAGGGAATGGATGCTAGCATTTCTCTTATTGGAAACGTAAATTCATTCAATAATAAGAAGAGAGAAAAAAAAAATTCTTTCAAGGATGTCCCTATAATGTTTTAAATTTCATTGTAGTCCTTGTGTGGTCAATTTGTCCATTAACTTATATGGTCAAGCATATTTATCCTATTTCATTATGGTTATCTAGAGGGATCCTGGTTGCTCTAGTTTTGAAATTAAAGATACAACTACAGGTTTTTCCTTGTTTATAACTTAAAAATAACAATATGGTGGAAGAGAGAAGAAAATTGGGGGTCGTTGGTAAAAATTATCTCATTATTTATTATACTCTAGTTTTTAACAAACTCAATAATAATATTTGAAATTCCAACAAGAATATTTTAGAAAAATCAATAATTTATTTATAATTTCTGATTTTATTAATTTATGTGCATGTCTAAAATGTCTATAAACACTAGTAATAAAAGTATACATGACGTTTTATTATTTGAGTCATTTATTATCATTTATAATTTGGAATAAAAAAAAACTCATGAAATTGTCCATCTTTATTAGGATGGAGAGAGTATCTATGATTAATATATACCGAATAGAAAGCTTACTTTTACACTTTCAATATAAGAGTAGACACTAAAAATTCATGTT
>CANYLF011844371.1:0-24118 GCA_948193215.1 Bocquillonia castaneifolia | reverse complement strand
CATTTTATTTATGTTTCATGAGTAATTAATTTCCATTTGTCCCTAATTCTAAATTTTATTCACTGATGTTCACTACTACTAAATAAACTGTAACTCCACCACAATACAAATAAATCTCTAAGGCCGGATCAAGTTTGTTTTCATTTCAGTAGCTCACTGGATATCGGGTCTTGTGGCTTCCTAACGGGGTTTCTACTGGGTGTCAGTATCGGGGTAGTGAATTAGTCTGGTCAACCGTAAAACGGGGACAGAGATACCACTGTCACACAACACCTATCAAAAAAAAAAGTTTGTTTTCATTTTAGATTGGGATTTTGTTTCCTTTGCAATTTGCATCAATGGTGGATTTGACATGTTTTGAATTGTAACATCACTTGAAATGAATTAAAATGCCTCCCGCATTGCTCTCAGAATGTTTATAACCTGTAGCCTCTAGGCTTTATAGTTGAATAAAATTTTCTTTGATCATATATACAAACGGCGGGCTTGTTGAATTTTTATGAGTGAAAGGAGACATAACATGCAGTTGAGAGAATTTAAATTGAATGTCATTTGCGAATTACAGTTCACCTCAAAATTTGGGCAGCAGCAGGAGCTAATGGATTGTGCATAATGTTCAATAAACAGTGTTGCGCAAGTTTTATAATAACATGATACAAAAATGGCTCTGTATGATAGCAAATAGCCTTCAAGTCGGTTTCCGCTCTATAAGCACTGTAAGCTGCCATGAACTCTAACAGATGACAATCCCAACACAGGATGAATACTGAGAATCTGAAACACGTTTTCGTCACTGGCTTTGGTCAAGATGCCTCAACTCAATTCTCAACATGCAACTCATCTCGCACACATAATGTGATAGCATTGCAAAAAGAATGAAGCATGAATGTCGTAGCATTGCATAAAGAGCGCAGCACGAGGATCTGAAAACCCAACAAAAAGAATAAGCGAAACAAACATCACATAATTAGGATTTCTCTTTTCCTTTTTTTTTAGTAAGGTTATGTTAAATTTCTACTTTTATCCATTCCCAGAAGGCAGAAGCTGGAACCTGAGGATTGACCTTAAGTGGCCAGCCACAGTCCCAAAATGACAAGGCAGTGCAGCCAAGGCTGCATAATATGCTGAGGCCACTTAACTAACTTGTCTAGGTTGTATATATAGGGTTATATAACACAAGTAACATACAAACCTTTGAAACAAGATTTGAAAATGATTAAAGAACTGTCAGTGAAATAGCAGCAGAGCGAAGCTTCACACCATCACTTCCCCATTTAGACTGCGGGGCAGTTGCTCCAGCAATAATTGCCTGTGTAAAATTCCTTGATGATTGATAATAGGAAGAAAAAAAATTGAAAGAAACAACTGGTCAATGAACATAGGTATGAGGGCCAGTTTTTGTTCTACTCAAATCCTACACATTTTGCAACAGAGTTATATAGATCGTTTTCAAAGAAATGCAGCTAAGCAATCAATGTTGCAAGCATAAAAAGTGTGTGCACAAACCTTTCCGCTGTTAACTGCAGCTACTAATGCCACGTGTTGTTCATCTCTACCAAACTCATAGAAGTAATACGTCCTGAAAGTAGTCAAGCCATTTTCATGTATTAGAAAGAGGACTGCAATAAAAAAAGTATATTGCAATGTTTAAATTGAGTTTTTTTTCAATTTCTTTAAATTGAATCTAACTTTATTACTAATCTTATAAATTATTTCTGAAAAATTTGGATTTCCAGCATCGTTTAAAAAAATTAATGTCCTTTGCAGGGAATGGTATGGAATGCTCAACATCCGTTTTCTAGTTTCCAGTTACTTTACTGAGCGAAAAAGTTCTCTTGTTAAATGTTTATCTAACATTATGATATCCGCTTCAGCAAACAGATTGCCAATTCTCTAACAGCCTTGAATCCACTCAAAGATAAACTTACCTGAAACCTTCATCTTCCTTTATTTTTATTGTTCGAGCAGAGTACAAAGTTGCTCCTCCTTAACAATTGAAAACCCAAGAGAGCATAAAGAAGATCAGAAGAGAAACCTCAAGGTGATATTTCCAAATAATACTTGACTGGCAAGAAAACGTGTAAAGCATTGAATAGCTACACTTGATTTAGAGCATCAGAGCTACAAGAATAATGAAACTCAATCCAAGAAGAGACCTGGAACAAAGATTTTTGCTGCCTCCTTGAGCGAACCTAAATCAGTAACATCCTTAGCCTGTTAAAGTTGCAAAAGTGTGTAAGTTACTTATTAGTCTGAGATCTCAAAGCTAAACCAACAGTTCAATCAGGGATCAAGAAAGGAATTTTCCTTTAGCCCAGGGAAGGAGTGAATTTTTTTAAAAAAGATGTGACACTTGAGAAATTTGCACAGAATCAGGCATTTTAGTAAAAGGTACTATACTTTGGGGAAGTATTAAGGGTTGTGAAGTTTGCCATAATAGAATGAGTAGCATTTCTCCTCCCACCTTAAACAACAAATTGTAAGCCTATGATTAGATTAAATGAGGAAGCCACAATATTTCATCGAGCATATGATTCGGAGACATTATTGTTACTACAAACTTTATATCTTTTGTATATTAGCTACACAACTACAAATCACAGGGGAGTAGAATATCATTTTCCCTGCCATGCTATTAGAAGATAACTTGTGAATCCTACATGCCTTTCTGGATATTCCTCAATGTCCCTAAACCGTCTTCTTCAGTTTCCATTTCTAAATGTTGCATCACAAATTGCCTTTCTAGCATTGTAAATAAGCAGCACATAACAGTACCAATATATACTTTTAAGCTAGTCCTATACATGTTGATATGAGTATGCAAGAAAAAAAAGTAGCATAATTCCCTTTATCACTACCACACAAACCTCTAAAAATGTGATCTTGAGCTGATTGGAGGGGCGAACGACGACACTCAGAACTTCTGATCTGTACAAGCAACAAGAAATGGAAAAATCACCACAAAAGTTCAAGTATGAAGAACAATTATGAGTATCCCATGAACATGCCATGTTATAAACTCCATTTTTCTCAGAATATGTGAAGTATAACACATACAAGGTAAAAGATTTGAACATCTTATGCAGAGAAAAGTGAAAAAAAAAAAGCATGCAGCTTGATTCAAACATGTAATTACCCATCCGAAGATGCAAAACGAGCTGCATAGGTCCTTGGCTTTGCCTTATCTCCATATAAAGACATTCCAGCATTGAAATCCTACAACACCATCAAAAGTTAATGTTGACTTTATGAAACATTGAAACTACAAAGCTTTATAATTACACCCTTTTAAAATGCATTAAAGAAAAGACCAAACTAGTCCATATTGAGGAAGATAACTATCTCTATTCATATACCTCTGGCTCCAAGATGTCCTCAAATTGAGGAGGGACCCTGATAGCAAACCCATCACCATAGAACTGGAACCAAGACTTGGTGTTAGCAATGCCTGAAAGGGCTGATTTTGAAGGGGAAGAAGGAGATTCAGGTTCAGCTAAGGATTGTGGAAGTGAGAATTGAGTAGTCATGGGAATGAAAGCAAGTGAAAAAGTAGTAGTTTTTGATAAAAATTGTCTCTTTGAGATGGTGCTAAAGGTGGGCTTTTGGGTGTTGGAGATTGATGGGTTTGGGTTTTTGGGAGGGTTTGGGTTTTTGGGAATGAGAGAGAGGAGAATGGCCATGAGAATAGAGTAAGGTTGGATTCCATGGTGGTTGAAAATTTTGGAGGGAGATAATGTGGGGTAGGTTTTAGGTCTTCTATATCTTGGATTTTCTTGTTCTTAGAAGGGCATTCTTGGGTTTTGAATAAAAATATGTAAAGAAATAATCTTTATAATTGAAGTTTATTTATTTGTGTATTTTAGTTTTAAATGAAAACCTGATGGTGGTTGTTAATTTTATGCATATTTTGATAGTATAAATTTAAAATAAAAAATTGATGAATAGACCAAATTGTCCTAATGGATTTTCATGGCTGAGAGATGTTTATCTACTTCAAAATAGTGCCAGCCAATCCAACACAACAAAATCCAGACCACTCAAATTTCTAAACCAAAGAGAAACCAGAAAATGATATTACCAGAGAAACCATAATAATAATCTCTTTTCCTCTGTTCACCATTACTGATCATCCATTGCTCTCTCTCCAATGGAAACCTTACTTTCTTCTCACTCTTTATCCCCTCTGTTCAACCCAAAACCTTCTTCTTCAAAAGCCCATTTGCCACCTTCACTCCAATCAAGACCAACCTCACTCCCAATATCCAAAAGCATTACTTGCAGCTTCAAGAACCAGAGTTTTAACCCTTCCTCAACAGTACCAAAAAGTTGGGTGACTCATGCTCAACAAGGCTTGGCAGCTCTAGCTCTCTCTCTGGCACTTAACTTTAGCCCAATTTTGTTCAGTGGCAATGCACTAGCATCTGAATTTGATGTTATAAACGAAGGTCCACCAAAGGACTCTTATATTGTTGATGATGCTGGTGTGCTTAGTAAAGTCACTAAAACTGATTTAAAGCAGCTTTTATCAGACTTGGAGTCTAGAAAGAACTTCAAGATTAACTTTATCACTGTCAGAAAGCTTACTGTAAGTCTTTTAAGTACTTCAAGAAAACTTATCTGAGTTTTTTTTTTGTTATTGGTAGTTGTTAATAGAGATAATTGTGATTTGTTTCAGAGCAAAGCTGATGCTTTTGAGTATGCTGACCAAGTTCTTGAGAGATGGTATCCATCTGTTGAAGAGGGGAATAATAAGGGAATTGTTGTGCTTATAACTAGCCAAAAGGAAGGAGCAATCACAGGAGGGCCTGCATTTATTGAAGCAGTAGGAGAAAAAGTTCTGGATTCAACTGTTTCAGAGAACCTTCCTGGTAATTATGCAGTTACTTATCAGTTTTCAGTATTAGTGATGCCTTCCAAGTCATTGGTTCTTAATGTTTATAAAGTGCCTTTTTTTTTTTTTTTTTGCCTTTTTGGTGGTGTTCCACAAAATTTTTAACAAAATATTTGCCTGTCCTAAACAACTTGAAGTATCTCCTGAAGTTCTAGAATAAGAGATCATATCCATTTAATTGGAAAATGAAGGTTGAAATTAATGCATTGAGTTTCAGGGTTTAGTTGAACTAGAAACAGAATTTAGCAGGACTACACGGTTCTTATTGGTAAAGACACACTTTCATTGTTTAAATGGCTTCACAAAACGTGAGTAGAGCTAGAAATAAACTTCACTCTAGGATACTGGGGAGGTTAAAATTCTGACTGGCATGTTCAATGAAATCATGAAGTTTAAATCACTTCTCTGTTGTCAGCTAGAAGTTTGGCCTGCTGTGAGGATCAGTCAGCCCAATAGTCCCTTGTAGAAACATCCATGTTGCCCCTATTGTTGACTCCATTTAGAAGTCATTTCCCTTTTGTAAAATTCATGAAACAGAAATTACATTTTTTTTGCAGAATCTGAACATGTTTGGGGAGTGCCAATCTAACTCTAGATTACCCAGAAAAGAAGTTTCTAGGCTTAATTTCATTCACTTCATGAGTTAGGGACTATCTTCCATTCTTTAAGGAATATATAAAGTGATCCTTTTAGTCTTGACAGGTCAAATCCATATCTAAAATTGCCATAACAGTGGATGACTTGGGGTCTACTATAGAATGCTGGAATCTAAATGTATCCTAATCTGTTGCGATCGTGTACCTAGAGACCCTCTATTCTTATAAAAGACAGATAGTCAACACTATCTAGCTTGAATAAAATTTACGTCGTAGAGATTATCTGTCAACTGTCCTTAGATTCTTCTTAGCAAGCTGCCACACTGCATTAGTTCAGATGTCATTAGCCTTAGAGATGATGATGCATACATTGCTTGTATTTGCTCAAGCTGCGCCGCTTCAACTGGTTAATGGTTCGAATGTCATCATTCTCAGAGGAAATGATATAATTGAAATATCAATGAGGATGAAATGTCCAATTATTTGTGTAACATGAGAAGCAGTAATCTTTTTCATCAAGATATGGTATCCATGCTGATTAGATACATGATCTTCAACTGCAGTATTAGCTACAGATGAGAAGTACAATGAAGCAGTGGTTAGCAGTGCCAAGAGACTAGCAGCTGCCATTGATGGACTTCCAGATCCTGGAGGCCCCACGTTCAAGGATAATAAGCGAGAATCAAACTTTAAAACTAAGGAAGAGACAGAAGAGAAGAGAGGACAATTCACTCTAGTGGTTGGTGGCCTGTTGGTGATTTCTTTTGTCGTTCCTATGGCACAATATTATGCTTATGTTTCCAAGAAATAGGTAATATCTATTTTAAGACTTAGCCTCCCAACTAAGTGATGTATAGTTGTACAAATGTTAATCTTTCAGTGGTTGATGAGAACCTTACAATCAAAGAACTAGTACAGATTTTTGGCTTGAGTTCATGAAATCTATATTAGAACATTTCAATAATCTTATGGCCATGCCATTGTTGTTTGGATGCTATGATAAGATGAAAAACATGAGAAAAAAAGCAAGACATGTCCATTTGAGTTGACTGAAATCTTAAATATTTTTAGGGTATTGAAATTTCATTCTCTCTATTAACTTGCAGTGTCAAAACATAGGCTTGCAATTAGTTTCAGCCATCAAAATGATGGAACATAAATGAATATTTCTGAAATAAATACGGTAGAGTAAGCAAACTAGCTCTTCAAAACTTGATATTGAGCAGGAAAGGCATTTTATCTGAGAAAGGCGGATCGGAATATTTTCCAGTGAGTATTTGTGATGCAACATAATAATTAGCAGCCTCTGAATAATGAATTCCATCCCAATTCACATACTCGGTACTATCATCGCATGCTTGAGCAGAAACTGTTGTCCCATTCAAGACTTTTGTTTGACTACAACTAACCCGCCAGTTATAGTTTAATGGTGGTCCTCCATAACCACAGCAAGCCATTATTGGTTGCTCAAATCCTGCACACGCAAATCCACCTAAATCAAGTCTTCAATAGTTACATAAATTTTTTCAGAAGTGAAAGCAGCAGTAAACATGTGATGAATCAAAGAAATGCAGGTATGAAAATAGTTGAGAATATTTATTCACTTTCACTAATAAGAAGCGAATATCTAACTTCACAAATCATTGAAAGAGGAGGCATACTGACCGTATCTAGAATAGTTTGCAATGAGGTTAGATTTTATTGTATAGATATCAATATATAAGATGTTTGAATCACCATAGTGACCCTGTAGTTTTTTGCAGAGAGCATGAAGCTGCAGATTGAAAAGTTTAGCAGCTTTATTATGTCCTCTAACACATCCAAGCTCATCAAGCTTTGATGGATCCCTTCCAAATTTAGCCACATTCTGAGTCAAGCACCCAAGAGGACCTGTGCTGTGTATCCAAAAGTTCCTTGCTCCTTGCTCATATAGTCTCTAAAAAGAAAAGCAAGTATATATCAGCAAAGGCCTGTAGAGTAACAAAAAGTATTGGAAAACGTAGATGCTGAGTGTTGATGAAGCAAACCTTGATTCCAGCTTCAAATTCCTCCAACATTTTTGGAATCAATGCAACTACTTGATCATATGTTTGGGAATAAAATGCACCAGCAAGGTCATTCTGCCCTATATCAAACATATATAGTCCCTTCTCAAAATAATCTTCTGCTGGCAGATAATTGTCAAGTTCCTTACCTATAAGAAAGTGAAAAATCAGAAGCCATTAAGAATCATTTCCTTGCATACTTTTGACATTGGCTTTTGCAGATGAATATCTTAATTTTATCAAGTAAAGTGCACAATAATGCCAATGAAGTAAGTTTTCAACGATGATAGATTACAAAATTCTTTAAGAGATTCACATACACACCTCTTGCCTCTAGAGATCGGTTCTTAAGTCGAAGGAATTGATTTACTTGAATTCCCAAAGAAAATGGACTGACTGATGGTGTAGTTACTGGAAGGATTTTAGAAGCTGCAGTTGCAAAATTGCATCCTTTTCGAAAATTCGGTAAGCCTATTGACTCCAAATATGCATTTAGGAAAGGCAGATCCATGGCATCCACTGAAATCATATCACAACAACATTAAAAACAGAATATTAACAAGAAAACTGAAATACATACATTGTTATGAATAAAAACAAAATAAAAATAACTATAAGCAAATTCTAACTTTCAACTCAGAAACATAGGAAACACAGGGAGATAATTGAATTGCTATTTCCAACTAGTGCTATTGCAGTAGACTAAATACCCACCAAATGAAACATAGAAGAAAGATAAAAAGATCATTCATTTTCTTGAAAACATAAACAAAAGATTATAAATTTAATGAGCATCACAAGTTTCCAATAGTAAGGCGGAGAATTACAGAGGAAATCTATGATGAGACGGCCATCACAGTATCTCCCAGAAGGCTTCTGAAAGTAAGAATGGCCATAAGGAGGGTTAATGCTTTCAATGCCAGCAGCAATAAGATTACCAGTATCAGAATTTGAATCTCCAAAATTGAAAACAGCAGGGAAATTGAAGTGTATGGAGTTTGCTAAAGGCAAGAAAATGGAAATGGATATAGTGAAGAGCAGCTGGAGGATACAGCTCTTCATTTTGGTTGGCATTGGATGTAGAGTGAAAAGGGTATGCTCTTAATGAAGATAAGATACAAATGAAATCAAGAGAGAAGAAAGAAAGATGATGAAAATGATTAGTAAAGCATATGTTGCTTTCAGTTGTATGCTAGTTACCAACCGCAATAAGAAAAAAAGAAAGAAAAATGGTGGTGGGTCATTTGTGTACAATGAAAGTTTTGCTTTTGATTTGAGAATATTTGAAAGTGCCAAGCCAAATACAACAAATCAATATGGATCATTTTTGTTTTTTTTTTTCTTTTTCAAGGCTTCTGTTCCTTCCTTACACGTGCTCAAATAAGAACAATTTGTTCTGTAGTACAGATTGTGACTATATATATAAACACAACATGATTACTTGGTTAACATGCATAATTATATTAACTTAAATGGTTGGAGAATATTATGAAATAAATATTCTTTTCCTATGTAAGTTTAATTATAGGTGTTTTCTTTGTCCGTTACTTTATTACAAAAAAAATATAAAAAATCTGTATGTGCATTCTTGTATAAATTATATGGCTATCTACACAAGCACTCCCAAGGCCAAATGCACATTTAAAACTACCATATAATTCATAAAATGCTAGAGTGTAGTAGATTCATTCTCAGCTGTTGCAACTAGTCAGCCTCCACTCTTACAATAAATATAGTCAACTTCATGTTGCTTGAACAAAATTTAATTCATTCGGATTATTTTTCCACTGCTATCAAATTCTTTTTAGAAAGTTTCATCTGTTCAGATGATTAGTACAGATTTTTGTCTCGAGTATGCGAAAAACTGTATTGGAACAGTAGCATTATCTTATGGAGTTATGATCATGTCGTTGTTTTGATGCCAACATAAGATGGAAACCGTGAGAAAAAGCATCCTTGTCAATTTGAGTTGATTGAACTTATAAATGTGTACTTAGTATTGAAATATGTATTAACATGCAGTCACAATGTACTGCAATTGTCAGAGCATAATTTAATCATGGCTTGCAATTAGTTTCAGCCATCAAACAGATGAGAAAAGAATAAATCAAATAATAATAGAGTATGCAAATTAGTTCTTCAGAACTTGAGATTAAGCAGGAAAGGCATTTTATCTGAGAAAGGCGGATCAGAATATTTTCCAGTGAGTATCTGTGAAGAAACATATTGATTAGCAGCTTCTGTATAATGAATGCCATCCCAATTCACATACTCGGTACTATCATTGCATGTTGTGGCAGAGACTGTAGTCCCATTCAAAACTTTTGTTTGCCCACAATTGACCCGAGTGTCGTAGTTTAGTGGTGGTCCTCCATAGCCACAGCAAGCCATTATGGGTTGCTCAAATCCTGCAAATGCAAAGCCAACCAAATCAAGTTTCTTAAATTTTCTTTATAAGCACAGCAGGCCGCAAATGGATGCAACAGTAAACAGATGAGTGACGAAATGGAAGATTCATTCATTTTCACAAACAAGAAGCAAAAATCTAAAATTCACAAGTCTCGGAAAGAAAGGAGGCACGCTAACCATATCGAGAATAGTTTGCAATGAGGCTACTTTTTATTGTATAGATATCAACATGTGTGATGTTTGAATCAACATATTGGCCCTGTAGTTTTTTGCAGAGAGCATGAAGTTGCACATTGAAAAGTTTCGCTGCTTGATTATGTCCACTAACACATCCAAGCTCGTCAAGCTTTGATGGATCAGTTCCAAATTTGGCAATATTCTGAGGCAAGCATCCAAGAGGACCTGTGTTGTGTATCCAGAAGTTCCTTGCTCCTTGATCATATAGTCTCTATAACGAAAATCAAGCTTATCAGCAAAAGGTTTTCTTGCTTCTAAGATAAGATGGTAAAAGTGGAAAAAGTATGAAAATCAAGCTTATCAGCAAAAGGTTTTCTTGCTTCTAAGATAAGATGGTAAAAGTGGAAAAAGTAGACGGGAAGTGTTGATGAAGCAAACCTTGATTGCAGATTCAAATTCCACCAAAATATTAGGAATTGAAGCAACTATTTGGTCAAATGTTTGGGAGTAAAATGCACCAGCAAAATCATTCTGCCCTATATCGAACATGTAGAGCCCCTTCTCAAAATAATCTTCTGCTGGCAGATACTTGTCAAATTTCTTACCTATAACAAAATGTAAAATCGGTATCTACTAATAACCATTTGCTTGCTTAAATGCTTCTAACATTAGCCTTTTCTAATGAAAACAATATTGATTTTATCAAATGAAGTGCACAATAATGCCAATGAAGATTTTAACAATAATATATTACGACATTTAATAGATTCATATGCATACCTTTGGCTATCAATTCAAGAGACCGATTCTTAAATCTAATGAACTGATTGACTTGAACTCCCAATGAAAAAGGACTAACTGATGAAGCAGTTGCTGGAAGGATTTTAGACCCTGCAGCTGCAAAATTGCATCCTTTTCGAAAATTTGGTAAGCCTATTGACTCCAAATATGCATTTAGGAAAGGCAGATCCATGGCATCCACTGCAATCATATTAAAACAACATTAAAAACATAAAAAAAAAAATCAAATTAACAAGAAAATAGAAAATATGCATATGTTGTAGGTAAAAGAACACTAAGCAAATACTAAGAGGAAGGTTAAAACATACAAAATGGAGGTCAGGTTTATTGTTAATGACATCTAATTATATCAACTCAAAATGGACATACCATAAAATGAAACATGAAAAAGATCAATTATTTTCTTGAAAATGTAAGGGAAAGGTCATAACTTTAAACAGCATCACAATTTTTCAATATAAGGCAGAGAATTACAGAGGAAATCTATAGTGAGTCTGCCATCACAGTATCTCCCAGAAGGTTTTTGAAAGTAAGACTGACCAAAAGGTGTGTCAATGCTTTCAATACCAGCAGCAATAAGGTTACCAGTATCAGAATTTGAATCCCCAAAATTAAAAACAGCAGGAAAATTGAAGTCTATGGAGTATGCTAAGGGCAAGAAGATGGAAATGGAAATCATAGTGAAAATGTGGAGGATACAACTCTTCCTTTGGGTTGCCATTGGCTGTAGTTGAAGAGGTTTGTTTCTCAATACAAAAAGAAACATCTTGATGATTAGTATAGTATATGTAGCTTTCTATTGGAAGTAAGTCACCAAACGCAAAAAAAAATAAAAAATGAAAATTGGTGGTAGGTAACTTTTCATTTGGGGATATTTGAAAGAGTCAAAACTAAAAATAAGAAAGCAACATTAATAATCTTTTTTTCCATAACTTGTGTGTCTACCTAATATTGTGAAAATATTAAATGCAGCATGACTAGATAAGTTAATGTGCATATAAAGTAGTAGTGTATTTAATTAAATTAATGGTAGGAACATTACTTAGAAAATCAACAATGAGACGGCCATCACAGAACCTTCCTGATGGATTTTTGAAGTAAATTTTTCCATTAGGTGATTCTAGGAGGATGCCATAGGCAGCAACAAGGTCACCTGCGTCAGAATTTGAATCACCAAAGTTGAAAACTGCTGGATAATTAAAATCTATTGATTTTGCTATAGATGGTATGATGAGTAGTAGAAAAAGAATTTGGGTAGTGGAAAATTTAATACCCATGACTAGTTTTTTTTACCAAATTCCAGGTAGCTAATAACTCAAAAGAGGTGATGATGAGAATGAGAGACAGTTGGGAGGGGGATTATATGCGTATGTTTGCTTTGAATTTTAGAAAGGCAAGATGAGAACCAAAAGCAAAGTTTTTTTTTCATTTTGCTTTATTTCCATCTTCGTTTAGTATTATATCAATCAAATGGGCTTTCACTAATTATATCAGCAACAAAAATCTCTCATGAAAGCAGCACTGTACAAAGACCATAATTGGAGGAGGTTAAGCGTAAATTTGCACACTAGAGAGAATAATTTAGGTATACCACCACCACTAGCGAGTGAGTAAGACAAACACAAGCAAAGAGGTGACTTTCCCTTCCACGAATGGCATACTTTTAAATCTCCATCTTACTCCAAATAACTTTCTTGTGTGCACGCACAAGACTGCATTCCATTCAGAGTAATGGATTATAATAATAAAATGACAGTTGGTATTGGTCATTAGTGCGCTACCAGTGGGGAATTAGAGATATCCAGTTGTTCTTGTAGCCATTATCAAAAACTAAAACAGAATACTTATTTCAAAAGGAATATCAGGTTCTGTCTGAGTAATGCTTTCTAACTGAAGTAGTCAGGTATGAACTGCTAAATGTACATCTTGTCACTAAAAAAAAAACAATAATGGACTGCAAAACAAAATCACCTGTGCGCTTTAGATGGTATAGTAATATGTATTTCAAATCTTTGAAGGATGCTCATGTTGATATTAACAGAATTTGAAACTATAAAGAATTCGCTTTTTCTGGCAATCTTGGTGATTGCACAACATACCTTTTAATTTCTTACAAGCCACCAGCGTAAAGTAGTATAGTTTCATTTCAGCATCTTAAACAGAGGGGATAATCCAGCTTAGAATGCCGGAGATCTTTTGCAGAAAACTAGCATTTTCTTTGGCATCTACGTGCACAGCATTTGTCCTTTCAGCAGTTGCTAGTCTGGCCTTCAGAGCATCGTTTTCATGCTTAAGCTGCAAAGTTATATGCCACATGTGACTATATGGAGCCTCAAATAACTTTCAACCGACATTTTCAGAAGTGCAGAATATATACCACAATAACTGTTCCAGCCTCTTATTATTTTCTTAAATGCATGGCTAGATTTAGAAAACATGATACTCGTTCAGAAATCACTTGATAAAAACTAGAAATCATCATCCTTTGAAATTGCCCCTACAGAATCCTCAAGTATTTTGCTTACCTCCTCCATGGAAATTACAAGCTCTTCCACTGCTTGCTGCAATGAGGACATTGTTTGTAAAGTAACATCTTCATATGCTGATTCCAAATCTTCAATTGAATTAGGATCAAATATTATTCCCTCCAGTATGAATAACTCCTCTAATAACTCCACATCTTCAGCATCCAATTTCTCCCTCAACTACATAAACAGACTCTGTTTGAATAAATAGGAAAGAAAAAGTTTGAAAAATAAAGTGACACAAGTTCTCGAGTCCCACCCTGTTCAGAATTCTGTCACATGATTCGCCTTTAGTTGGAGAATCAATCTTGTGCATTTTGGCCGGTTTATGTTCACTGTGATTTACAAGAGGTGATGACTTTATATGCTTTGCCCTGCCACAATGGTCAAATCCAAAATATAACAGATTTAGCATTGAGTAGCCTCAGAAATATGAAAATCTACTCCTAAAAACTACCGGAAATTATTGAAAATCCCCAACATTTACTGGATTGCAGACATTATTGAAAAGGTGTCAAACTACCTGAAAAAAAAAAGTCCTTTTCCACAAGAGGGGCCGAAGCTAATTGCCCTTCATTTAAAAGAATCACAACAGCACCTTTTTATTGAATCACAACAGCACCTTTTTATTGAAGAAAGCAAAAATAGAATAGAAGACATCCTAAAGAGATTACTCATTACTCTCCTCACTTTAGTATCCTCCATTTTTATCTTCCATGTATAATAAAACATCACAAGTTTTGGATTTGCAAACCTTGTACCAAAGCGAAGAGTAGAAAGAGTTTCTGCAGCATTTGAAGGGCTTGGTGAGCAACAACACAGTAATGCAGTCCTGGAATTTCCACCCTGTAAGATGAGAAACTGCAGACTATTAGTATAAATGTTTTCTTTACAGTGTAATCAAATAGACTAAATAGGAAAAAAAACTAACAAGACCATCTTGCAGAATCCGAGTAAGCTTAGAATCACGAAAAGGGATGTGGGTTGCTCTGGTTGATGGTCCACATGTCAGAGCATTAATTACATTTCCCAGAGCTGATAGAGATTTGTTGATAGTCTTGGCTTCTTCAAGAACTTTCCCTTCAGCTCCGGTTTTCTCTACCTTCTCTGACCCTGCTAAGTCCACCAGAATTACTTTCCCAGTTCTGATCCTGCCAAAAGCATGAAAGTGTTGAAGATTAATTCACATTAAGCCTTATATACAAGAATGAAAACAGCTAAAATTACCTCTTGTCAGCAAGCTCTTGCTGAACTGTGAATATGTAAATACAATGACTTCTACTGCTGGCCATGTTCATTTCTATTCAAGTTAAGTGTGAAGAAAAATAATGTTTAAGACTTGCAGAAATGATTCCCAACAAGAAATGTCGGGGAAAATAAGGGATGCCATGGTTACAGAAAATTTTCTTTCACGCAAATGACATTAACAAGAATATGTTGAAATTAGGATAAAGAAAAGAAGGATACGAGTCTCCCCAACTGCTCTGTTAACTATCCCATTCTGCAATTATCCAACTCCAGATTAGAAGGACTAGTTAGCAGAAAATGGAAATTCAGTTCTTTAAAAATTTGTATCTTACAGATAAGCTTTGTAAGGCTTCTGTTGGCTCAGAGATGGAAATCTGAAAAAGCAAAATCGAAAGGCTTACACAAGAAAATGAAAGCGTAACTAAGAAGCATTTAACAGGTCATAAAAACAAGTGTTCTGATGTGAAAATCCCATCTTAGTCGAATTTGCACATTTAGCAACAAATACAGTTAAAAGCACCAGTACTGAGTAGAGTAGATTATATTATAATTGCTGTAAGAGAAATCTGTTATTGTCAATGGCTTAATGTCTAAAACTTGATAGGAAGTAGCCGTTCAGCTTTTGGTGTAAGAATAGAGTAGGGGAGTTAAAGAGCACAAAAACAAGCTTTCCATTGCAAGTACTGAAAGGTAAAAGAATGAGAAAAGAAAAGAGCAGCATCTCAAATTACTTCACTAGATCAAAGTCAAAACTCAGATTAGACATAGAATATTTCCCAAGAAATAAGGTCACCTCTGTTGCTCCAGATAGAAGTATTCCATGCGCCTTACTCTCCTTGATCAATATATTGTCCTTTGACAAATCCAGAAGATCCCTAAAAAATGGTAAAATTTAAAAATGAGACACAAATCCAAGAGTAGCTTTTCCATGTCTTGAAGTTGAAAGGTGTGTTGAAAGGAATAGTAATCTCACACACCTGACTTTCTCAATGTAGATTTCTACCTAAAGGGACAAAAAAAAAAAAAGATTGTGATTGATAATCAGATAGATGCTCGCCAGTGAATAAATATACAGACAATATACCATTGATAACTTGATGGTGAACTTGATTGATTCATCAGCAGAACTGATAGAGTCAAATAGGCCTTCAACTACTCTAGGAAGCAATCCTTTCTTCAGGTCATCAGATTCCAGAATGCTAGGTCCCTAATCAATGTGTTTGACTACATGGTTAATATATGTGTGTGTTTAGTCTACAAAGCCATAAAAATTTCAGTATGTGTATATATAAAGAATACCTCCATGCTATATGTTTTTCCAGCTCCCGTCTGTTGATTAAAATAATAATGATAAGCAAAATGGAAGTGTGAGAGAATTAATGCAAATTAAATTATTACTAAAATGAAATTATATATAAATAAACCTGGCCGTAAGTGATGACAATTCCATTGATAGCATTAACAGCACCTGCAATTCATACATATACAAAAGATGATAAATAATAGTAATATCATTAATTTAGCATTTAGGATAAGAATGAATAAAGTTAAATTGATTATTTATGATTACAGTAGTTAATATATAATAAAGGGGAAAAAAAAAGCAAGGTACAGAAAAGGAAGACCTCGAACAATAGGGAGAGCAAGGAATTGATAGACATGAGACTGAAGAGAATCCTCATAGAATACTCTATCGTAGTTAAATGTATATTCCTCTTCCTTTTCATCCTACACAACAGAGAGAGTGAATAGAACAGCTAAAAATATAATTAATTACTATAAAAAAAATTTTAAAATTAAATTAAAAAAAAAGGAAGTGAGAAAGAGTGACCTTGAAAACGAAAGTTTCAGAATCTAGAGAGCGAACGGAAACATTATCTCCATTGTCTCTTTTCTCTTTAGAGCTCAATGGTCTGAACCTGCAACACACCGTTATATTCGCCATATGCTTCACCTATATATATTTTTCGATTTCTGTTCTGTCCCACAAACATTTAGCGTTCTTCTCAATTAATTCATTATTATCAAATAAAATCAATTTATATATATATATATTAATTTTTTTTTTGAAAATGAAATATATTTTTGAAAATGAAGAGGAAAAACGAAATGCATACGTACTTGTGAATCGTCTTCTTCTTCTTCTTCTTCTTCTTCTTTTACTTGAAAAAACCGAAAGAGAAAAGAAAATGAGAGAGAGAGAGAGAGAGAGAGAGAGAGAGTGTGTGTGAGGAATTGAAAGTGTATATATATAATGGCTTTTCCACTCCATTTCTCCTCCTTCACCTTCACGCATTTCTACTTCATCACCTTGCAGGGAGTAGCATCAGCACCATGCGGACTATTTCTGTTGACGTGGCGTTCAATAAGTGGAATATAGGATGACGTCATATACGAAATGTGGCCCTATCGATTACGCTATTAAACACGTGGAGGGGAAAATTTTTTATGAGCATGGTCATGCAAGTATTCCCCCCACGTGGAAGTTCATTTGACGTGGCCCCCTCATACATGTTGAATGCTGATGACACCTGTTCCACGAACTGACATGTAATATGCCACGTGTACATTGGATGACGTGTTAGTAGGCACATGTATTCGTCCATTAGCGTGTCAGTTCTGCTGACGTGTCTGAAGATACGTGGTCCAATACGATGCCGTGTCTCAAGGGACGTGGACCAAAGAGCTGACTAGTCACGTGACACGTTTAAGGCATGTATGACGTGTTTCAAGCCACGTGTTCTCGCAGTTAACATGTCTACAGACACGTGGTTCCTTTTGATGATGTGTCTTCAGCCACGTGACCCATATTTTGACCTGGTCATGTACACGTGTCTGTGCTAATGACGTGTCTGTTTAGATGTGAATCTTTACGATGACGTGTCTCTAGACACGTGGACAATAATATGAGGTGTCATTTATCACGTGGACACTTAAGTTGATGTGACATAAGACACGTATATCAATATAATGACGTGGCATTAGACACTTTTCAAATCGGGAAGGCACGTCATATGAAATGGTACATTGGGCTGCGGGTGACTGAGAGACGTTTAATTGCGATTTGCAGTTGAGGAAACGCCGTCGTGGAGGCGGTGGCTAAATATTTTTTTAAAAAAATAGAGATCGTCGCAGTTGGATTGAAAAACCCCAAAAAGGAAAGCCAAGAACCCGACGGTGAAGCGAGACAGATGGATCCGGATGTAGGACCAGGGTTACATTTGTTGTCGGCATTTTTAGCCATGGAGCCAACCGATTCCTTGATATCCCTTGCAAGGTTATCCATTAATGCTTTTTTTAATAAAGTTTTTAAGGGAGGAAAGATTATATGTATACAGATGTGTGTTGTTTGGGTTGATTATTATTATTATTGTAGAGAATGTGGTGGCGGATTAGTTACAGAGACAGTACAGAGGTTTATTTGGGAGTATTGTATACACCAGACGGTAAAAAATATTTAGTAGTCGAATTTATTTAATTAATTTTAATTGTTTCTAATTAATAGCAAACTTTAGGATTGCAGAGTGAGAAAGGTAATGCAGTTTATATGAAGAATTTTGTAAAGAAGCTAATATTGGAGATAGAATCAAGTCACGGAAATGTGTTGGATGAATTATATGAAAAGTTGGGTTATTATATGACTTGGTTCAAGGTTAGTCATTTTGTGTTGTCAATTGATCAGAATCAGATATGTATGTATTCTGATTCATGATGTTCTGATTGGTGTGTATAGGATGGTGATATTTCAGGCAAAGGAAATGCCACTGCTAGGGTCTGCAAATCCATTTCTTTTCTTTTCCCTCGTGGTAAAATTAAATGCATTGAAATTGTTATGCTTATTCTTTTTTGCACATTTGATTTATTTTATCAACTGCTCTGAACTGCACTTCTTTCTTAAAGGCTGTCTGGCGTCTCCTTTTTCTCCAAATTCAAGAAAACTAGTAGTTCCATTGCATTGTTCACTCAACATGCTTGAAGGAGACACTGGGTAAATCAACTTTGCCTTTTCGCTTGTTATTTCTCCACTGAAAATAACATGCTGTATAAACACAAACACTTTATCCCACCTATTCCAAATTCTGCCCAGGCTACCACATACAGTACAGCTAATCTTTATGACTTCATATTGTCTTTGTTTTATGCAGGTGCTCTCTTTGGCCTTCAAGTTTGTATTTGTCGGAATTTGTGCTTTCTTTTCCACACATATTCTCCAATAAAACATGTTTTGAGGTAATCTACACAATTGATTGTTTTATACTTCTATTTGCTGTTGTCTGGCCCTATCGCCTTCCAGCTAACCTTTTAGCAATTTTTATAGAGATCATTAATGTTGTTTTATTTTTTTTCTTATATAGAATGACATTTTCCTAATTTCCTGCAATTTATTCAGTCGAGCAATGCTAGATACAGTCGCTATTCAAGCGACTGTTCAAACACTCGTTTTATCATAGGACCATGAATTTATATGTTCACGGGCAACCAGAATCTGAATTTTTAATAGCAGTTTACTTATCTTTTTTATAGATGTGAACCCATTGAATAGAAAAATATGATATTTTAATAAATATTTCTCAACACTTCAATCTCACACTCAAATCTCTCTAAAAGATATTATCTTTATCACTTTATTTTACCTAGAACTCATGAAATTCATATTAGTTTTCTTTCATTACTCAGCAATGGTGCTTCCACTTCCTCTAATGCTGTTTTTTTTATTATTATTATTATCAGTTGCTCTAATGATGTTGTTGCCTCTCCTATGTATTATCACAAGGAATGTATGTGATTAAATAGGGCAAGTGTAGTGGTTTTTTAATTTTCAATAAACTCTTTTATGGATAAATAAAAATTCTAAGCTTTTGTTTTTAGATATGAGACTTGCTGTATAAAAGAGAAAAAAATTAGCTTTTTTAATTATTGGAGCTATATTTATGACGGTACATTGATAATGGAGATCAGAGTGTTAACTATGGATTTGTCGAGGCAAAAGAAAAAAAGAGGAAAGGAATCTCAGCCTATTTAGTTACATACAAGGATGATGAGTTCATGTTGAAAACCTTTACTATTGGTTTGTTGATTAATAAATACATACACGGCCTACTAAGAGAGCGAGTGTTGGACCATCACTTAAATGGCAACTGTCTCTAGCACTCCTCTTATTCAGTATTCCAAATTTTTGAGGATTTTAAGTTTTCCTGGTCAATGTTAATAGCATGGCACATTTTCCCCTTTATATATGCTCAAATTTTATTTGTTTTGGCGTACTTAAAATGAATGCAGGTTGGTTCTGGTGTTGGATTGGTTGGAGTTTGTCTTTCCCATGTAAAAGCTTCTAAGGTAATCTTATTTAAGTATCTTGTCCCGGGTTTTACGTAATGTGCCCCCAGTATTAGTTCTTGAAAAAATTGCATTTGTTTCCTATTATTTATTTATTTAGAGTTTGATTAATTGCCAATTGGGCATATGGATTCAAATTTCTGTGTATTGATGCAGGTTATATTAAGTGATGGTGACTTGTCAACTTTAGCTAACATGAAGCTTAACTTGGAGTTGAATAAATTAAGAGCTGACACTGGCATACCAGAAAAATCTATGCAAGATCTGAATACTGTGAGCATTTAATTTCCTCCCTCCCCTTATGTGTTGATATTGATAAGTAATGGAAGCTGTATTTCTGCCTCCATCTTTTTTCATGCTAGCCTGCTAATTCTTTGATTTTTGAGGTCCATTGGTCATAACATTGTATTTAATTTTTGCCTTAAATTAAAATGTTATAATCCCATAATCGTAACAATCGGAGAATCTAGTCTTAGGTGGAGGCATTACATTATCGATAAGTTAATCAGCAGACCATTTACTGGATCTTGTAGCTTCGTTCTTCTACACATTATAAGTTAACTGGACACTATAAGATGTTTAAAAGGTTGGCTGAGATAACTGAATATTTGATTTGCTTGGCTTGTCACACCATGGAACTCAAATATGGTCCAAGTGAAACTAAAGTAGATGCTTCAGATGGGCTATTCCGATAGTCAAAATGAGTTTTCTTTACTTTCTTTTTATTGAAATTCAAAAATATCTGAATTTACGCAATGATTTTAGGAAATCATTGTACAGACAGCTGATAAGAGCTGAAATGGACAATGAATCTCAGGTGAAATGCATTCATCTAGCATGGGAAACTGCAACAAGGAATGAGCTTCATGAGTTTATGCCTGACATAGTGTGAGTACTGTACTTCTCTGCCAATTTACTTTTCTTTGTGCTTGTGCATATAGTTAATGTCATATTTGACAATACAAGAAAGTAATTTTGGCTAGACTATGCCTCTAGAGCATTTCAGCATTTGATGCGAATCATAGTTTGTCACAGGACATGATAATGAGCTACATTGGCTCCAATTACTAATCCATTGTCATCTAAATCATCTTTTTAACAGGTTGGGTGCGGATATAATTTATGATCCATCATGCCTCCCATGTCTTGTTCAAGTACTAGTCATTTTGTTGAATCCAACAAAACCGCATTCACGGATGTTGAAAGGAAACTTCCAGGACTCATTACTAGATACAAACTGTGTTGATATCAAAGTTTATAGCGCTGATGAACGGAATGTTCCCCATCAATCAGATGTATCTAATAACAACACTGATCAAATTCATTGCGGAACTGAGAGTCTTCGGAATGGCTCTTCAAATCCTGCACCAAATAAAGGACCCGTGGCTTATATAGTCTGTGTCATTCGCAACACTGACACCTTCAATTGTTTTCTCCAACTTGCAGAGCAGTCTAAACTTGCAGTCACAGACATAACTGAAACACAAAGACCATTGGAGTTGCTCCCTTACTTGCAGTCATACAATCGATCAAGTATACGATTATTCTGTATCACAAGCAAATGAGAATTCTATTTACCTTGCTATTGCATACCTGAGTTTTTATCTCTGTACCTCTTTAACTTCTCTCTTTTTTGGCAATCTTGTTAGTCGTTGTAGCTTAAGCTAAAGTGTGATGAAGACGATCGAGTAGATAAATTGTGCAAGTCTCTTCTTATAGGTACTTTAGAGGGTTTGGATTTAAGTGATGAATTCATGCTTAATCTTCTGTTATCTATAGCTGTATCAAATTCGTAAAGAGTGTCTATTTGAACATTTTAGAAAGAAAAATTGATTCAAAATGATATTAAGGGGTATGGATGTCTTGTTGCAACGATTTTTTTTTTTTTAAATTGATTTATATAGAATGTAACTTTGCGAAATATAAATGATTGAATAATTAAAAGTTTGATATACACAAATCGAAATTAAAGATTTGATATACACAAATCGAAATTAAAGATTCACGCATATTTATAATCAAAAGGTGGATCCAACAATTTGGTGTTGTTTAAAACAAACAGACACGTGATTTTTGGCAAAGCCGTATATATATATGCAGAAAAGAAAAATCGATTCTAATATTTTATTTCTATAAATAAACAAAATGTATCAGTAAAAAATGGAAAAATATCTCAAGTGGCGATCATCAATCCTTCCTCGAGATTAGCTTAACCTACTAGTAGAAATAGTAGTCGATCCTTCCCCAATTATAAAAAAATAAATTATTGTTCTTTTTTTGAAATGCCCTCTTAACTTGAAATTTATAATCAGTTGCATCTAAAATTAACTTTACAATTAATTAACTTTCTTGTTAATTTTGACTAATTATTCTAATTTTGCAAATTAATAAACATACATTTAAGAGATAAATTAAAGTGAATTAATCAAATAAATAAATTTAGAAAACCAATTGATGATAAAATTAATTTTGAGACTGAATGCCTATCAGCCTATGTACTGCAACATTACTCAAGTAAAAAAAAACAAAATCACCCATTAAAATGTCAATATTCAAAAAAAAAAAAATATAAAATAACACAAATCTTTATCCCATTAATTTGTAATTATACAGTATAAATCTTTATCCCATTAATTTGTATATTGTGCAGTACTTAAAAGAAAATTATGTTGTAATTAATTTGAATTTAAAAAAAAAAATCAAAGTTAAATTCGGTGGCATGTGCCACCAAAATAAACAGCAGTAAAAATTGAAAATAAGCAAGTAAAGAGTTAGCCAATTTTTTTGGCTACCACTTAGGTATATATATATATATATGTGTGTGTGGGCATAACGTGAGGAGATGTGCTTTTTTGAGAGTTTTAAGTGTGTACTTTAGTTGAGAGAAAAATTAATTAGTGTGGGTGTAATGTTTTTGGATGTTTAGTCTCTCTATTTGGTACAAAAAATTATAATTAGTCAATTAGGTTATTTTTGTACAATTTGAGGAATAAACACCATTTGATTATTTTTGGGTTTCGGGTTGTGAGGTTATTCTCCAAATATTTTGTACTCCTCATATTTATTAGTGGATTTTTATTTTTTCTTTGCCTGTGGATGTAGACTTACTCCGAATCACGTTAAATTTGTGTCTCTATTATTTTTCTCTATTTTGATGCCTCCATTTATTTTTATTATTCCCAAAATAAATATTTGTCCTGCTTCCGCTGTGTCGCTTATGTCTGGGTCAATTTATTAATTTTCCCAACAAGTGGTATCAGAGCCTCTTCTATAATTTTTTTTTTTTGGGATTTGTTATGGCGACGTCAAAATTTGACATCGAGAAATTCAATCGCAGCATGAGTTTTGCCTTATGGCAAGTCAAGATGTGTGCGTTATTGACACAAAATGGGTTACAGAAAGCACTTCTAGAGAAAGAGAAAAAACCAGCTACTTTGATGGAAGCCCAAATTGAAGAAATGGATGAAAAAACCTTTACTGCCATTCAGTTATGCTTGTCAAATGAGGTCCTGCGAGAAGTCATTCATGAAAAGACTGCCGTAGATTTGTGGAAAAAGCTTGAATCGCTTTTTATGAAGAAAAGCCTCTCCAGCAAGCTTGTTGTAAAGCACCGGATGCACATGCTCAATATGGCAGAAGGTACACCGTTAAAATCACACCTTGATCAGTTTACATATATTTTGATGGACTTGGAAAGTATGGATGTTAAATATGATGAAGAAGATTTGGCTCTCATGTTACTCCGTTCTTTACCTCACTCTTATAATCATTTTAGAGATTCTTTAATTCTCAATAAAGAAACTCTTTCTGTAGAGGAGGTAAAAGAAACTCTTTTTGCAAAAGAGCTTATGGATAAGGAGTTTGTTCATAGTACTTACCAGAACCCAGTAGATCGTGTACTGGCTTGTAGAGGTGCTAGTGGGAAAGATTATGGTAGCAGTTTCAGGCATAAAAATTTGACCTGTAATTATTGTAAGAAGAAAGGGCACATTAAGGCTGATTGTTTTAAGTTGAAAAATAAACAACAGCATAATGATGAATCCGATGAAGCCAATTTTATCGGAGATGAGTCTGGAGGTGAATTTTTGT
>CANYLF011844323.1:0-12462 GCA_948193215.1 Bocquillonia castaneifolia | reverse complement strand
CTATATATTTTATATAAAAAAACTATCTATATTTATTTCGCCCTAATATATATACATCTATATATATATATATATATATATATATATATATATATATATATATATATATATATATATATATATATATATATATTTGAGGTTTTTTTTTATGAACTTAAAAATATATGGAACATAAAATATACCTACAACATTCAAAAATAAATTTCTCATATGAAATCACTTAATCCAATTTTAGAATGTATAATCCACTTATTTTCTCCTAAAAAAAGAACAAACTCCTTTTCCAAAAATAGAACATAGAAGAGGTGGAAATGCTCTTCTTGTAATAGTATATAGTTTACATAGGTTATATCCCAAATATGAAAAAAAAGAATGAAAGACCCAAATTCTTAGTATATAGTGTTTCAAGATCATCAAACTTTCACATCTAAATTCTGTTTTGGATTCTATACATCGGAGAACACAACTTTCTCTCTCTATTTCTTTCTCACAAAACACATAGTGTAGATATATATGAATTATATGTATCAATCACACATGCAAATTTCAGTTGCCTAAACAAGGCCTATATATAAAAATATATCGCCTGTCAAAACATTAACGTCTGTGAAAAGAAGAAGAAATCCCATCTTAAATGTAGTTTCTTCAATTCATTGTTGTTTCAACCAAACATGGTCCAAAATCCATTTTAGGGCAACCCTTTCTTTGATATCCCCACTTCAACCATTACTCCAATTCCATGTAATGTAAACATCATCATTAGCTTAAAGAAAAGGTTCCCAATTTCCAACAAAATTACAAAAATCCATAGCCTAACCCATCGTCTTTACATACATAGCAAAATCCTAATAAAGTAGTAGTAGTAGTAAGTAGCTAGCTAGGGCAAAAATAATAGTAAAAAAAAAAAGGCCTTAGAGGGTAGTAGTAATTAATTAACTAGTTCTTCAATGGAAGAAACTCAAAAAACTGGCAAGTAGTGAAGTTGGCATTCATAGCTGCTGAAGATGTCTCAGTCTCTTTATCATTAATGCTTTCAGTAACATCACCGGCAATACTACAACTACTCCGAAGAGGAAAGAGTTGAAGTGTTTGAGATTCTGCACACCCATCTTCTTCATTGATGACACTGTTATAAAAATTAAAGCCCTGCCCATTTTCTCTGTAATAGGCCGGAGCTATGAAGATGTTAAGATCACGGGTAGTTTTAATGAGCATTGGGTCCATTGTTCTTATTGTTGCTGCCGCCGATGGTGCGGTGGTTGCCGGTGGTGTTAGGGTTGTAGTAGTTGTTGAAATAGTAGTAGAGTTTGTGTTTATGAGGTGGGTGGAAGATGGACAAGACAACTGCATCATCTGCCACGTGGCATTCCTCTCCATAAAACTCCTTCTATTGTCATGAAATTCTACTTCATCGAATTGAATCCATCCATCTGTTGCTCTACATTCTGCCGCTGCTCCTCCTTTAGCTGCTCCTTGCATTGAAATTGATTCCTGAAAATTTCATAAATGACCCACCCTTCATTTTACTACATGCTACTATTTCTCATGCACAAAGTTCGTAAACATTCTTCAAAGCTAGCTACAGCCTACATAGATAGACAGAGATTACAGCCCAATTTGTCCTGAGGTTAGCAGTGTCTTTTCAGCATCACGGGTGACCCTAAAATCCAAAGATTTACTAATATACATACAAATACAATACAAAGGGTGCTCCTCAAATCAAATGACTTGACTTGGCCTAAATGCCATGAACAAAAAGCACAAAACCCAAAAATAAAACAAGAAAAAAAACCCAGCTTGCTTTGCTTTGCTTGAATGTTTTATTAGCAGCAGCAGAAGCAGACCCGACAGAAAGGAAGGAATGCAGCTTTTAAACCCTTTTCATTTCCCAACATTTATAGAATAATTTTAATTTAATCTGTTGCTTCTATTCTATCCTTGCATTCCATATACCTTACTTATTCCTCTTCTTGCTACACATAAACTTTGAACTACTCTAATAATAATAATATTCTTTCCTTTTCAAAATATTTATATACTACATATAAAGAACTGTTAATCATAGGCTAATTATCAAGGGCTAATTGCATGTTATATGCATGTCGCATTTTAAGATATAGTATGCAGAAAAGAAAAATAAATTATATAAAAGAATAATATTCCAATTAAATAATTAATGTATATAGTGAGAAAAGACAAAGTAAGATAAAAGAGAATAGAGACCTCTGGTAGTGCACTGCAGTTAGTAGAGGGAGGCCAGTTGTTCTTGGTCTGTTCACCTTCATAACCTCCTGTCCTATTTGCTCCTCCTAATGTTGACAAAAAGAAATGCAAAAAGAATTGCAACTTTTTTAACATTCATATCCTCCCTTCTCTAACAACAACAATTCGAATTCTAAAAAGTTACCACTCATCAAATCAAACAAACAAACTAACTCTCTCTAACTAACCAAACAAAATGGAATTTTGTATTGTAAAAAGCCATACATATCAAAACATTTGTAATCTTTTCTTCTTCTTTTTTTTTTTTAATCTGAATCTTTATTTGAGATGACTGTGTAAAAGGGTTTCTTTCACTTATATATATATATAAGATTCCAAATAAATACCTGACTCTTTCCTTTCAAAGATTTCTATAGATTGCTGTTGCTGTTGTTGCTGCTCATTATGATCAGAAACTGTAGATTCCATCTGACGACGTCGTTTTTGTCTTTCTCTTGCCTTGTGGTTTTGAAACCAGTAAAACACATTCTTACCTTCAATCTTTCCATATCTTCTGAGTTGTGCAGTTATGTGTTGAATTTGTTCAGCGGACGGAGTTCTAGTGCCTCTTCGATATAATTCTTCAAGTGTTCTTAGCTGTTCTGGTGTTGGGTTCCATCTTGAACTCACTACAACTGGTTGACTGTGGAAATCTCTTTTACTTTGGTCCGCCATTGTTGCAGCTGAAACAAAGAAAAAAATATGTGACATATTATTATATGTGCTAAAATATTCATTGAAACTCACATTAAGAAAAATAATACTAATGCACATATATTATATAAATATAATACCCAGGTGGTGATTTAGTGAAAAGAAATCAGTGCCATTAAAACGGCCGAGTCTAGGAGGGCTAGAGTTTGCACTAGTGCTTGTAGAATTAGGAGCTGCTGGTGTCCTTGGAATCAGAGGCCTAAGCTTTCTGCCATTGAAGGAATCTGCTGCCATGTTGAACTCACCACCATCACTATAACCCATCATCCACATTTTTAATATATGTACTAAAAAAAACTTTTACACAGAGAGAGAAAGAAAGGGTTTTCCTTTCTTTTCTTTAATATGTTTGTTTGTTTTCCCTCTCAGTGAAAAGGGTAGAGATTTAAGAGCAGAAAAGGGAGAATAAAACAAGAAAATGAGTAAATTGCCTCTCTTTAATCTCCTTTACTTTTCCACAGAGGGGATGGGGCTGAAAAAATGAGGCTGGGTTGAGCAAAAACAAGATTACCATGAAAGAAATGGAAGTGCGTTCCTTTATGACAAAGGTAGTGTATATATAGTATGTATACTGATGCTGATAAATAAAGAGGGTGCTAGTTTGGGAATGAGTTAGATGAGGTGAAATGTAAATGGAGCAGTATATATATAATAATTATTATTATTTTGAGTGAATTTTGAGGTATTTAATTTAATTTAATTTAAAAAAGAAGAGATGGGGATTGATCACACTCTCTAGCTACACATCTGCAACTACATCCATCCACAAAGGGAATAGATATTAGATAGAGAAAGAAAATGAAAATGAAAATGAAAATGGTACATACATAACATAACATAAGATAACATATGTGTGGGTTTGTTATGGAACATCAAAAAGTGAGCGCATGACAATGAGGTTGACTAGCCTTATTCTGTAGCCAGATAAAGTGTTCTTTTTTTCCCTTCTCTTTGTTATGGTTTGTTTTAGATTGTAGCCTTTCTACACTATTCATTATTTTTAAGTACAATTTTGATCTATTATAGGAACTTAATTATTTCCTCGAAGTAATTAAATTTGTCTATTTTTCACTATTAGTAAGTGTATAATGTATAATAACTTTGTTATGTTATAATTTCAATAAAGGGTTAATCAGGTTCTAAAATTGTAACATGACATCAAATAAGGATAACTTCATATTTTTGATACAAACTTTTGACTTTAGGACAAAATTTGTAAAATAAAAATTACACATCTAATAATATATGTAATATTAATAAAACTTCACCAATAATTATTCCAATGAATTTAACATATATTTTTAAGATAAATATACAAAAAAAAAGGTATCATTTTGATATATTTTATATTTTATATATTTGGTTTTTAATTTTATTCACCAAAAAATAAGAAAAAAATAATTTATTGGTAGAAAATTTTTTAAAAAATAATTTAAAATGGATTTCTTCTAACATATATGAAAAAAAAATGAAGATTCATTAAAATAAATTTTTTAAAAGATTTAAAGATATATAAATAATTTTTTTCCTTATATTTGATACTAAAGCCGTAAGTTTTAGATCCATATGACCAAAAAATGTGAAATTATTTTTATTTGAGCCCGTCTTACAATTTTAGGGATTCGGTTAATCCTTTGTTAGATATAATTTTGAGTTTTTGTGATGATAAGTCAAATAATTACCGATACTAACATTACGTAACACTAATATCCTAAAGCATAGCCTAGTGGTAGAGATTATAATCGACTTATGAGTCCTAGGTTCGAATCTCCTCCTTCAATGTTAACATTATGTAACAATGGAACTCTAATAAAAAAAAATGTTACATGTGTCATTATGTAGACTACTTGAATAATATATTGAAACAATTAAAAAAGCAAGAATTTAAAAATTATAATATGTTTTGAATTTTGAATTAAAGGTATGATATATAACATTATTGTTTTAAAAAGAGATAATAGTCTTATATATAATGAATTTTTGTCCAAATTCTAAATATATTTGACTTTTAAAGTGTTCTAAATTAGACATTAAACTTTTTAATCTGTTTTAAATATATCCAAGTAAGATAAGATGTCATGTTTATATGGAAAACATTGAGACATGTGTCACTAAATAAAGCAAATACTTCACATTTATCTATAAAAACCTTTTATTATAAATTTTTAATATATCTTAACCTTACACTTTTAAAATATATCATAACTTTGAAGTTTTAACAAATTTTAATAATGATAAATTGTATGATGAGTTGACTGTTATATGTGTTAAAAATGTGTCATATATGTGTCATGTTATTTTAAACACACGCATGAATATATTTGAAACATATTGAAAAGTTTAAGGTCAAATTTGAAACATTTTAAAGGTTATATAGTTGAAATTTTGACCAAAGTTCAGGATATATAAAATTATCACCTCTTATAAATTAAATTAAATTAATTATATTATATTCAGCCAATTTTTTTAAAATGAATATGGTATGTATATATAAAAATATATTAAATACATGTGAAACATAGTAAATATATAGAAATACGTAATAAATATATAAGAAATATTTATAAAAAAATGAACAAAAATATATTAAAAATAAAATTGATGAAACTAAATAAGCATTTAACTTATTTTAGTTTTTAATTTTTTAATACTAAAAACTAAGTGATTTTAATAGATGCAAATCACCGTGCTCACCCGCATCGAGCGATAAAATGGAAAACTAATCAATAGTAATAAAAAGAAGAAAATGTAGGCAATTGTAGATGAAGGCAAGATACGGGGTATGAGAGAGAGACACTAGTGAACAAGGTTTTAATTATGAGAAGAGAATGCAAATAGTAATGGAAAGAGAGAATGAGTAAACAAAAAAGACAAAAGGAAAAAGGAAAGTAGTAGAGGAGAAGAGGAAGGCGTGGAATTCTGGGAGGAAGATATTGGGAGTAGCAAACGAAAAACGACGTGACGATCATGAGGGTTATCATAACACTCATCAACCCTCTCTCATTTATTGTTCTATTCATGTCTCGTGCCTTTCACACTTATTCTATATCCCAACTGCCCTTCTCTTTTCTTCTTTGTCTCTCACCCTTTTTACATTCACATTTCACTCTACGGATCTTCTATCTTCTCCATAACACCCTCAACAATTAATCCATTTATTAACCATAAATTATTTTCAACCCGGCCGGGTTAAATAAAAGTGTCGTACAAATTTTTTTCCTTGTTTATTTTAAACACTGTTTTTAGTCTTTCAATCATATGTGACTTTACATGATTTAATTCTCAATTTCTATACGTTCTACCGGACAGAATCGGTGTTGCGTCGAGAGAATGGTAATTTATGCTGTTTGTATATATATATATATATATTGGTTGTTGATTTATTGGGCATGTCTTTGTATGTACGTATAGTTGTCCTGTTTCATGTTAACATGTGTGCTAGCTAGAATGATGTTACACTTTTACGTGCTATCACAATTACCGTGTCTCATTTTGGAATCTTCGCTTTCCATTTTTTTCTCTTTTTATTTTTATTTTCTTAAAAAATTTTGTTTGTTGGTTTGCTTATAAGGATGTGTACATGTCCATGTCCTGCAGCTGGTGCTGGTGCTGGTGCTGGTGCTGAGTGCAGCTACAAGATCGCTGCTACCTATATCATAACTACCTCCCTCCACAGTCCTTTCAACAAAATCCCTTCCTCCTCATTATCATGGAATCATTCCTTTCAATTTTTCTGGTGCCCTTCCTCTTTGGATTTCTCAACCCCCCCTCTTATTATTGCTTAATTATTACTACTACTACTTTCCAACTTTATTTCCATTGCATTTTCATCTTCCAATCCAATTCTTTTGACCATTGTATTATAACGTACGTGTATATTTTAATTTTTTTTTTCTCATGGTTAATATCGTAAATGTAACTGGATCAATAAGAATCCAGCATATATTAACAAAGTTCGTATAATAATTATAAATAGCTGTAACCCCCTTTGCTTCTCATGAATAAACCGATAATTTGCACCTTTTGGCCGGGGTTCTATAAGCTTTATTCGAGGCTATTATGGCAACCATGTTTTTCTTTTAAGCTATTATTTTATTTTATTGACGGGATTTTGAGGTGGCCTTTATAATTTAGCTCTTACTAAGATTGGGAAAAGTGATTTGTATATCTAAATATAATAATAAATTTTAAAAAATATTATCAATTAAAACTTACTCAGTTTGTTGGGTGGACTGGTACTACCTTGTGGATAGGGGTGAAAGGTCTTAAGTTCGAGATCCATCATTGTCAAATTATATATAAAAAAAACTTTTGATCTATTAACTTTATAAATTATTCTAAATCTATCCACTAAGTAATTAGTTTCATTCTAAATCTATCCACCAAGTAATAAGTTTCATCTTTAACAAAAACGACTTTGTAAAAGGCTGATAAATTTTCTGGCAAAATAGAATTGTTTCGAATCAAGGGTTTAACAAAAAAAAATATAATAAAACATACATTTTTTAGGACCGGGTATATTTGGTACCCAATCAAATTAAATTTCAGTTTTGTAGCAAATAGATTACTTCTCTTATAGAATTGAATGTATGTTTTTTTAATCAATGGTTTCAATTTTCATTAGGTTCAAAACTAAAAATGTAGCAAATCCTAAAGTTTGATTGTAGTTTATTGTCTAAGGTGGTAAAGTGACTATGGGCTCTTTCTTATGTAGATCCAGGTTATGTAAAAATTTTATTAGGCCTAAAGCAGAAGACTAGTCTAGATTCCAGCCCTTACAACATGTTGGGTTGGAACATGGGGCTTCAAGGGAAGTGAAGCTGATTTAAAATAAAAGAAAATTAACTTTTTGTTCCTTCTACATTTTTAACTATTTTTAAATGGGACATAAAGATAAGCGGAGTATTATTAGTATTTTTTGTTTGCTGGTTAAAATAATGTTAATGATCTTTGCTAACGGACAGAAACAATTCATGGGAAAAGCAAACTGAGAGGGAACCCACTACGACTTGGCAATGCCACTTTTGTCCTTAACCTTTTCTTTTCTACCATTTCTTGACAAGTAGATGGGGTTCAAATTCAAGTGTTCAACTACAATGTAGGAAGTACGGAAATTTAGAAAACGTATTACATTTTTTTTAAGAAATTAGGACTACTCAAAATCTATAGTAGATTTTGAAGTACTTTAAATAAATTTAGAAACAAAATTTCTTACGATTCTTGTTTTTTTTGTCAAGAAAACCAAAAAAAATACCATTACTCGAAAAGGAATGGAAACAAAACCTCCCAAGGAGATTACCAAGGGACACACAGAAGAGAGCAAAACTAATTACAAAAGAATCCTACCTTGCACCCCTACTGACCAGCTAGATACTCAGAGGAAAAAAACACTAATTACATTACATCCTCACTCTGCGAATCCATTGATCAACTATATTATCATAATGAAATCTATAAGCTATACTTTGAATGACACTATGAACAATTCTAGAAACATTAGGTGTCTCTGCCTCAAAAATCTGTTTGTTTCTAGCTCGTCAAATGCTATATACAGCTGCTGCAACACAGCAACACAAGTCCTTTGAATGTCAGCAAGCTTGCTCTTCCCTTTTGCTTTGATACAACATCAACTTATTTGTCTATGACATGAATTAATTCTACTGTTAATCATCCCTGCATTTTGAAACTTTAACCAGACAGCTCTATTAATCATACAATCAAATAAATAGTGATCAAGTGTTTCTACTACAACTCCACACATACTGCAATTAGCATCAACAACATAGTTCCATCTCAACATTTCATTTTTAGTTCTTAACCTTCCCTTGATTGCTAGCCACAACAAGAAAGCACATCTGGGTACCATCTTTCTATTCCATACAATATTACACCAGGGCACAATAGTAAAGTTGCATCTCAGTAAATGCCATACTTGAGAGATGGAGTAATTACATTTACAAGCCCAAGAAATAGAATCCTTATCTTCTCCAAGTTTCTGTAGTTGACTAACTTCCAAGCCATTTTAATAGTGTCATCAGTTGAAGCAAGAAGCCTTCATTGATTATTCCTCCATCTATCTGCAACCTTTGCAAGCTTTGGAACTCCAGTCTGATCAATCTAAATTTCAGGAAATCTATCTACCAAGGATACATTGTCAATCCAAAGGTCATACAAGAAAGATAGTGTTTTGCCATTTTCTGTTTTGTACTTGAACAGTCTGTTTAAGAACTCTCTATGCTTTGACAGTCCTTCCATATCCAGCTGGAGCTACTTTGAGGCTATACTTGCTAAAAACTAGCAGTCCTTAGCTTGTTAGTCCTTATCCACTGGCACCATAAAGAATCAGAGTCCATAATCAATTCCCAAGCCATCTTGCTAATAGCAACTAAATTCGAAGCTGAAATTGATTTAATACCCAAACCTCCTTCCAATTCGGACTTGCACACCTCATGCCATACAACCAAGCTCTTTGTATGCTTAACAACACTTCCTGTCCACAAGTAATTTCTGCAAACTTTTTCAATAAGTTTAGTCACTCCCTTTGGGATGAGAGCTACCATTGCTCAGTATGTGTGGAAACTAAGCAAATTGATTTAACTACCTGTAGTCTTCCTGCATATATGACAGGTGTTTCACATTCCATTGTTTTACTCTCCTTGTTATCTTCTCAATCAACGGCTTGCAGTCTTCCTTTGTTAATCTTTTAATGAGCAGGGGCATACCTAAATATTTGACAGAAAGAATACCTTCTTGAAAACCTGTTATGTCCATTATTCTTTGTCTAATTGAAATAGAGGCATCTGAGAAGAAAATGTGGCTCTTCTGAGGGTTAAATCTCAACCCAGATACCATTCTAAAATGAGTAAAGATTGACTGCTATTGCTGTACAAATTGGACATCCCACAAAAAAACCAATAGATCATCAGCAAATATAAGGTGAGATAGAAGGAACACCCTGGGTGATATTGAAATTGAGCATTCAACATTGTCTTCATGAGTCTAATGAAGTACTCCATGCATAACACAAATAGGAGGGGAAACATTGGGTCTCCCTGCCTCAACCCCTTCCTTGCTAGAAATACAGTGCCTAGTGAGCCTCTTTAAGTGACATTGTATGAAGTAGTAGTAATACACATGACAAAAAAAGGTATATGTAGCCACGAACATTCGTTACAAAGTGGATGATTGTGGCTAATATGTATCAATAGCCACACTAAATACTTGTTGTGACTATCATGAAATTTTGTAGTGACATAGGTAAACCATTCGAAGCTAATACATAATTTTTATTTCAAATTATAAGTATCGTAGCAATAGTTGGTTAATAACTACAATTTTTTTACTACAATAGCAAATATGATATTTTAGCCACAATTGTCAAATGTATATGGCAATAATTAATTTATTAGTTACAAGTATAAAACTATTATGGCAATCATAGTTTATTAGCCATATTACTTTATGTTGGCCCTAAGGACCTCAAGGCTCTCATTGTGATTTTGATGATATAAAATATTGTGTGATAACTAATATAAACTGCTAAGTGCTTTTCTAGGTGATTGATGCAATGCAGGCATATGAGAGTTTGTAATGAAGATAAGGAGGAAGAAATGGAAGGGTAAGAAGTTTATGAGAGATATCAAAGCTCTTAAGATGATGAAGTTCTTGAGTGTAATGGTGAAGAATGATTATGAGCTTGGGTAAGTGCTTATGTACATGGATAGGTTTAAGTGTTATCCTAAGAAAACACTTAGGTTAAGGGCTAGCTTAAGCATATGTGTGAACATTAGCTTAGGTGGATAGGTTTAAGTGTGAACCTAATGAAAACACTTGGGAAAAGCTGAGAGCTTGGAGTTTATAAGCTTAGGATGTGATTTGGAGAGTTTAAAAATGGTTAAGGTTGATTGAAGAATCAAGCTTTGAAGAAATCCGAAGAAGTCAATTATGGGACTACACATTAAGCCAGTTTTTAGAGCAGCTTTCGGCACATCTATTGAAATGATATATAGTTGAATTATATATGGATGAAAAGCTATGGATGTCTACTTTCAATATCAAAAAGTGAAATTCAATTTGGAGCATTATTTTGGGAGTTATAGAATTTTAAGCGAATTATGCTCAAGATTGAATGCTGAAGACTGTGCAGATATGTCATGTTCAAAATGACGGCTAAAATTCTACAGATGGAATTTTGACATGAAATTTTTTGGGGTTGTATCCCTTGAAGTCTAGTTTCATATGGCTTTTGAATCATCATCAAAAGGAGTTGTATATTAGGAGAAATGACTGTTGGAGTGAGTGGTACTCGGAATATTGGAGCACCAAAATGTCTTGATTTTCTAGAGCATGAAGATGGCCGAACTGGAAATATTTTGTGAGAGAGAAAATTATAGAGAACGGCCTAAAGAGTCTACCATAAAAATGTCAAAGCATTTGCAACTTCCTAAAAAAAGTTATGAGTTTTGTAAAATTGCAACCGTGACTGGAATTTCGCCCCCATGAAAATGTGTCAAAAAGTTCCAGAAGTTTTAGGCTTATCTAGACAGGTTGGTCGTGGGTGCGACCAATGGAATCCCGGTCGCAATTAGGGCCCCTGACAGCCCCAATGGTCATATTTTGAAGTATCCGTTGGAGATTTAAAAAGCACGGCAACGACAAGCACTTCACGCCCGCGATTTTGACTCCGACAGACAATAAAGCAACTTTAAAAAGTGGGTATTTTAATAGGGAAGTGTAACAACCCGAAACTAACACAATATGATAAGGATTAATATATAATAATAGTAATTAATCTTAAATTAAAATTCAAATAAAACTCCTTCCAATTTTTTTTTTTTCTGAAAATGGGGTACAACGATCGTTGTCCAATTAGCAACGATCGTTGTTGGATGAACAGTGATCGTTGCGAAAACCTGAAAATTCCTAAAAGTTCCAGTAAGGTACACGAGCTCGTGGGAAAATAACAACGAGCTCGTTGCTAAACAGCAACGATCGTTGTGAATAGTGCAACGATCGTTGTGAACTAAAAATCACCCAAACGAAAATTTTGAATAGAAATCACAGTTTAAAAACAATATTTTCGACTTTCCTCTGTGAAAATAAACTCCAACAGGCTCAAAATCAAATTATATATATATATATATATCAAACTTTTCAAACTATAAAATACAATAATATTTATAAAGAAGTAACATTGAAAATTCCATCAACATACAATTAACTGAAAATCAACTTTATGCAAACATTTACTTCAAATTAGACAAATATAAACATATCAATATAGTTCATTACACATACTTGTCAATTAACAACTCAATATCAATTACGTACAAATATATATGCATGACCAAATACACAAAATGCTTGTTATCCACTGGCCAACCTGAACTTCTATTGAAATGCACGTAGACTTCTATCTTCAACCTGAAAAATAATGCCAAGGGGTGAGCTGGCAACTCAGTAAATAAATAACTACTAATACTTACC
>CANYLF011843725.1:0-12685 GCA_948193215.1 Bocquillonia castaneifolia | reverse complement strand
ATCAGCTTGATGATCTCCGTCGTCGCCTTATGGAAGAGATTATGGGGGTTGTTCAGACAAGGTTGTCGACTCAGGATCTAGACTTGCGTAGGCAGCTGCAGGATCTTATCATCAGGGCGAGTGAGTACGGGATCAACTATCAGTCTGATTTATTTGTTCCGCCTGAGCCGGCTGCAGATCCTCCTCCAGAGTCAGAGCCATCCAAAGATCCTACTGACCCCGAGTCAGCCAGAGATCCTCCTACAGAGTCAGAGACAAGCACAGGTGCTACACAGGACCAGCATACCACCAGATTAGATGACTAGATTGTCTATCTTTTTCCGGTTAGTTGTGTATATAGCGTACTTATTTTGTATACTTTTTATAACTTTGTATATATGACATTTACACACACACACACATAGTTTTAGCATTTTTAGCATTTATTTAATTTGTATATATTATATTATATTATATATTACATATAATATAATATTGTAATAAATAATATAATATAATTAATTAAAATTTTTTTCCCCTCAATTAGGGACTAAATAGTGACTAAAAAAATTAGTCATTATTTAGTCGCTATTTAATCAGAAAAATTAGCGACTAAATAGTGACTAATCAATTTTATCATATTTAGTCGCTAATGAGTCGTTGTTTAGTCACAAAATAGAGACTAATTACCGACGAATTATACAACATCCATTTTGTCACTTTTTACTCTCCAATTAGTCACAAAATATTTAGTCTTCATTTAGTCATATTTTAGTCGCTAATTAGTGACTGAATTTTAGTCGATATTTAGTCACTAATTAGAGATTAAAATAAAAATTTAGTCACCATATAAATTGGCGACAAATAAAATTGCGACTAAACCAATTAGTCACAATTTAGTTGCTAATCTTAAATAGCGACTAAAATTTAGTCGCTAAATCGCGTATTTTTAGTAGTAGAAAATAGAAAGAAAAGAAAAAATATTAAAAGGAAAGAAAAAACATGAAAAAAGAAAATAATGAGTTAAAATAATAAAGACAATCAAATCAATAATGGTAATATATAACTAAATATGGATTAATCATTAAATGTTAAAATTTGTCATATGTCATATTTTGTGCCAAATTTGACACTAAATATAGTATATGCTAAATTTGGCATAATATTTAACATTGCATTGGAGTCAAATTTTGACACTTAATGCTAAATTATAGCATTAGAACTCCTTTTTAGCTTTGTATTGGGGATGCTCTTACTTATAACTTCCACTCTTCTTTTATTTTTAAATTATAAAAATGCACTTTGGTGGTTTTTTATTGATCGAGTCCATAAAAAATACATGGACCCGACCTAAATAAGAATTTCCTATAGAGAATATCCATCAATATGGAAAATTGGCAGAATATCAAACATTTATTAAATTTTAAAAAAATGTGATGATACTCGAAAGAAAATTTTGGCATCGCTAAAGCAACATTTATTGCTTGAAAACATGACCTCCCATTATTTGATTTTACCTTTCCCCCCTTTTCTCTATGGAAAAAAAAGTAATGTGAATAATTTTGTTCATCCCATTAAAAAAAATAATTTTGTTCATCATCATTTTCAATGGGCATTTTATTGAGACGCAGATCCTCCTTCAAGGATGAGCAAAACTGAACTTGATTAGAAAATTAGATTGAAGTTGATTTATTTAGTTCGGTATAATTTTAAAATTTTAATTAAGTGAATGAATCAAAATTTTACTCTTAAAAATAAAAAAAATTAAAATAAATTTATCAATTTTAGTTTGATCCGATTCATGATGCAAGTAAAATTTGATTTGATTCAATTCTGTCTGAATAAAATGCTCGCATATATCCTCCCTTTTGTAGGGGAAAAAAGGACATTTTATCATCCCAGTGTATCATGCTGACATTAGTAAAAAAAGTGTACGGTTTATTAAAATAAAAACTGGACTATAACGTGAATTAATACCATTGTTAATAATTAAAAACGAAGAATAATCGAATCAATGATCTTGAAATTTGTTTTGATAACATCATCATTATCAAATAAATAAAAAAATAAAAATTTGAGTTTTTTTTAATGCTGGTATAATTTAAACGTGGAACTATAATTTCATTAACCTGATAAAAATGCATACATCAAACAGATAATTCACTGCAAAATAAATATTAAATTGATGGTTTTAGAATAATGCAAATGACTGCATCTAAGTAATAAATGATAATGGCCAGCATTTGATTGAGGATTAATATCTTTAAAAGGTACACCATCCCCTCTAAAAAAGATTGGATTAGATTAGCTTTGACTCTTAAAAGCTTCAAGAGATGTGGTGGATAGTTCCCTTCTCAATGACCACATGAAAACTCGACATTAGCTTTTTCACACATCATCGAAAATAATTATAATGTTCATTCTTCCTGTATAATTAATTTTGTTTCTTATTTTTTTTTAATTTCATAAACAAAAACGTCATACCTCTTTTATTATTTATTAATCTCTAGATGATGAAATCAATAAATTTTCACATGTCACTGTAAAGATTATTCTAAAAAAAAAAACTAATTCGATTGAAAGCTTCTTTAGGATTTTTATATTCAAACCTGACTAATTGCAAAATTTTAATGTGAATATTTAATTTCAATATTCAATATAGCAAGACATACTGTTTATTTGCTTAAAACTTGGCAAAGGTAGTTTATAAAATGACGTTAAAAAATAAGAATAAGAAATGACTGAAATTTGAGATGCATTTTTTTTGGAGCTATTTGGACATTGTATTTCTGATTTAATTGATTAGCAATATATGACCGCATGTATTTCTCAATGACTTCCAACTTTCTCCGTTCTAGACTTTATTTGAAAAAATAAAAATAAATGGTCCTATACGTGTACAATGATTGTATTTCAGTTCCGGGAACTTAACCTAATGGTTGGAACGTTTATATTAAACCTTGGGAGTTCTAAGTTCAAATTTCCCTCCCCTAATAAAAAAAATGATTGTATTTCAAAAAAAATTAAAAGAAAATAAGTCGTTACAGTTTTTTTAAAAAGTAAAATTGTCATAATTTGAGTTCCTAACAATTATATCACAAAAAAATCCAGTTGAAAATCAGTGTTCTTGAAAATTTTTTCTTGAAATTTTTTTTGAACAGAAGTGATTTTGACACTGGATCACAAAAGATTTCAATTTGCAAGTTCAACCAATTAAATTAGTTTAATCAATTGATCCAACCAGTAAAAAAACAGGGTTCTTCTTTATGAATAGATATTTTTTGTTTGTTTCGTTAGTTTGAATTCTAATCATATAGATCAGAATCAATTGAAAATTCATCATCTTTCAATTCAACAGAAAATATTAATTTTTAAATATTTCAAATTTTAATCGAATTAAATTAGATGATTAGGTCTAATTTGTAAAAAAACAATTCAAATGATAAATATTAGAAAATGAAAAATAAGGAAACAAGTTAAATAAAAAGGAAAGACAATAAAAGAGAATACAATGAAATTATATTTTTAACAAAAAGTATAAATAAACTCATAAATCGTAGTGTAAATCTCATCAAAATTCTTAAAAACTTTAAGAGCAGCAACAGGCTCCTTGACGAGGCTCCTATTTTCAAACAAAGAATGTGTTTACTGTTTTATGTTCCAACAGCCTCCTAAAGTCATCCTCCTTCTTCAAATTTTATAGGAGTTGTACAGTACTTTTCTTAACTCATTGAGCATGATAGAGCTCCTTAATATTTATTTTATTATTTTTTTCTCTTTACCCCCTTAAAAATAATTGCTTTTAAACTTTAAATGTAAGTTTAAAATGTAATTTTATTAATAAAAAATTAAAATAGATAATAAATAAGGAGTGAGTGTTGTTGAAGTAAAGATAGATTTTAAAATAAGCTAAAATAGAGTTAAGGAGTCAAATGGAGAACATTATTGATGATGCTAGGGCAAGTTCAAGAGCCTCTTAAACTAAGCTCTTTACTTAAAATAAGGAAAAAATTCAAAATTTCTCCTTCCATCAGCCTCTTAACCTCTCACTCTTTCTCTAAATTTTTTAAGATTGCTATAGTGACTCTTAACTTTATTTTATTATTTTTTGTACCCTTTCCTTCTTTTTCTAGTTAAATTTTTGACTTATTTTCTTAATATTATTCAAACAATGTACATGTAAAATATATTTTAATAATGAAAAATTAAATTAACGTAAAAAAGGTGTACCTTTATTAATAAAAAATAAAATAATGTAATAAGATGTAATTTTGTTATTAAACTGATAAAAATTGAATATAAACATAAAATATAGTTTTATTAATAAAATTGAAATAATTTTAAAAATGAGGTATAATTATATAAATAAAAATAAATTTAAAATGTAATTATAAAGTATATTTTTATTAATAAAAAATAAAACAGATAATGAATTAAAGAGTGTTTGTTGGATGATGCACTATTTTCAAGAAAAATTAAAATAAAGAGTTTATTATCTATAGTAAAACAGGGAAGGGAATGGGTAGCATTGTTGGACTTGTCCAAGCATCCCCAATGATATTCTTCATTTAGCTGATAAATATATTATAAATAACTAATTCTCCATTTTAATTTGTTTAAAAATTTATGTTTACTTCAACAATCACTCCTTATACATTCTATATTTTAATTCTTTTATTAATAAAGGTGCATATTTTTATTCAAAATTTAAAACAATAAAAGAGATTAAAAAATAATAAAATAATACTTATGAGCTCTCTTGCACTATTTGATAGGAAGAGTCACTATTTAACTCCTATAAAATTTGAGGAAGGAGGATAAAATTAGGAGCTTATTGGAAAAAAAAAAAAATCAAACACTCTTTTATTGAGAGAAAGAACTTGTTCAAGAGTGTTTTGGTGATGCTTCGACTCTTAAAAGTAAAAAAAAAAAAAACAATATAAAATTGTCTTATATTAGACAAAAATTAACAGCCACTATTATATTTATAAAATGGGTTCTATTACACTCTGTTTGGTTTGAGGGATAGCAAGGAGAGGAAAAGACAAGTGGGAGGGATATCTAATATCTCTTGTTTGGAAGTTTTTATTTTTTTTAAAATAAAAAAGATATGAATGGATAACTTTTATCGTCTACTCCCATTTTCTTATTCTCTCAAATTGAGGAAATAAGGGTTATGCCTCCATTTATACTAAAAATATTTACCAAACATTACTATTCTGTTATTATTTATCATTACCATTTCTTTTCCTTTAAAAATTTCAAATATGAGATATTATTTAACATTTCATCTCCTCTTCTTTCTTTAGAATTAATTAATACCGTTTATTTTTTATTTTTCTAAAACTCCCAAACATACCGTTAGTGTCTAACATATATCTTAATAATAACTAAAAAAATAACTATTATAGTCTCCCAATAAATAGTCTAGTGGTTGAAATATCTGTAACGAATTTGTGAGTCTCATGTTCAAATTCCCATTCCCATATAAAAACAAAACTATTGTAAGAAAACATACTTTCTCACACGAACATATTATTTTTTTTACATTACTAATTTATTATTAATTTAATCGTTATTATACATAAATCACACACTAATAAATTTTATTTTATAAAAACATTAATTTTTACTAACGTTTTTCCGAAGGTGGGAACAAAAACTATAAATTTCAGGTTGTATTTACTTGTAGAGAATTATCTCTTATTTTCATTTTCCAATTTTCAAAGAAAATGAAAACTTTTTATTTTCATTGAAAATTGATAAAACATGTTTACCACAACTAAAAGTAGCGTGTTTTCACTTTATACTTTTAACAAAGAAAATTTGAAAAATAACTAAAACTTGTCCTCCACTTTTCTTTTATAAGTGTGAAAATAGTAAAAACAGTTTTCAAATGAGATTTTTGTGAAAAAAACCTAAAGTAAACATAAAGTTTCATTTTCTATTTTCATTTTGAAATTTTTTTTTAAAACAGAAAATTTTCCTAGAAGTAAACACACCCTCAGTCATCTAAATGAGATTTACATTATAATTTAGAAAATCATCTTTATTTTTCTTTTTGAGCAATGTTTAAAAATAAATAATTAAAACGGTTAAAAATCCAAGACAGTAAAAGAGAACACAATGAAGACAGGAAGGTAAAAGAGAAGAAGAGGAAACGACGCAGTTTTGAAGTACAAAAAGTATAAAAGGAAGCAGTCTCTCATACAAGAGTCCAGCTAAGCGTTCGTTGGCGACATCATTATCAATATTTTATTACCATTGGCCACTTGTATTAAGTGGGACCATACTCACCTTCCGACCATCAGATACAGCCACTGATTTTCTGCATGGCTAACACGTGTCCTCACCTGCAGCAGTAACCTTCACCCTACAGTACACATACACTATATTACCTTAATCAAATTTCTATTTCCATGCACAGTAACTTCACCACTGTAAAAAAAACAGCAATAAAACACAAAAATTTCCCTTTTCTTTTATATTTTTTAATCAGGAAATTATGTCAGCCATGCTATTTTTACTACGTTAATAATGTTAATTGCCTAAAAAATAAAATAACGTTTTTTTTCCCTTATTTTTAAGGTTAAAATATAATAAAAATGAATTAAAAAAGAGAAATAATTAAAGATTTGGCTTACTTTCTGCAAAAAATTCATAGAAAGTCTGTCCAGAGCAGTAGACTGTAGACCCTTTTATTTTTATTATTTATTTATTTTATTTTATTTTAATTTTATTTTTGATTTTTATGCTTGTTATTACAAACCCTCCTTTATTGATGGTGCTGTGTTTTTCCTTTTTCTTCTGCAACAACCACAACTAAAACCCTTTTCTTTTTTTTTTTTCCCATATATCTCATTCTTTTGGTTGTTCAAGAAAATAATATATAAAAAAGAAGCAATCTTTGAGTTTATTTTTAACAAAAAGAAAAAAAAGAAAAAAAAAGATATGTCAGGTTTGTATAATCCCAACTTCTCACCTGCAAGAGCTGCTTCTCCTCAGATTAGAAGCACTCCTGATGTTGACAGGTACATGTTTTTTTTTTCTTTAGCAAAAGCAAGAGTAAAAGATTGGTCCTTTTTTTTTTTGTTTTTGTTTTATTGATGCTGGTAATCTGCTTGTATCAATTTATTTTTGATCTGGGTTCATTTTGTTTGTCTTTGTAGTCAGTACTTATCAGAGTTATTAGCTGAGCATCAAAAGCTTGGACCTTTCATGCAGGTTCTTCCTATATGTAGCCGGCTCTTAAATCAAGGTCTATCTTTTTAATTTTTTTATTTTTGGATCTGGGTTTTTCTTTATTTTCATTGCCTTTTATTTTTTTTTTTGGGTCTCAATGATTGTTGAGTGTGCTTTTTTGAGCTGTTAGATAGGTTTGACTGTTGCTAACTGATTTCTGCACATATGCACTTTGATGATTGTGATGCTTTTTTAAGTACTTGTGCCTTGATCATGGGCAATTCTTTCTTGTCATTTTTGCTCGACAGTGGTAATTAGTATCTTAGCATTGTGCTCAAAGGATACTACTATAACATTCGAGCAATTTTTATACAACAATATTTGCTAAACCTCTTTATAACTAGTGTTGAATGATGTCAGTTATACCTCTACCAAATATTTTCTAAACTGTGCTAACTTGAAAATGAAATGCAACAGTCTCCCAATCTTTTAGTTTCCATTGTTTAGTATGGAATGAGCATTCTAGACTACTATAATAAGCTAAACTCAACTGAGCCTCAGTCTCAAACCAGTCAATTGGCCATGTGAAAAATAATGTTTTAGTGCAAGTAAAAGGTTGGCAAATGATTGAAGAAATGTGATTTCTTTTTTGCAGCTATTTGGTCAATGCATTATGAGTTATCTTTGTGTTGCTAATGAATTGGCTAATAAACTGCAATACCCCGACACCATATTTTTTTCCATGTTAGATGTCTATGCCATTTGCAATAGTGGGTTAACCTAATGGCAGACAGCATGCAACATGAAAGCTTAGCTGTATTTGATGTAGATTCATGACTAATTTGATTTTCTAGGCCACTTTGTGTTTATCTAATTCAAAGTCTCTTAGATTACAGCAGACAAATTTTAACTCATAACATTAGTCTACATATAGAAGATGGATGTGGGTTGTGTTTGTTTCCATCAAACATTCATGTAGTTTTTATTCGTAGGCCTTCTTGTTCATTAGATGCCTGAATAATTTAAACTTTTCCCTTGACTGCTAACCAATCTTGCCATGGTCCGCAATGTTTTCAAGGTGTCGTGTCTTTATATGTAATAGAAGGGACTAGACAAGTAATTCTCCTTAGCTTTAACATTTTTGGCTCTTCAGTAAGTTGGGGTTTGCTAGCTGATTCCTGGATTTCATTTATTCTCACTTTACTTCTCTCATTCTGCAATATTCTCTGTGTTCTGGCCTTCTTTTGAGGGCTTCCCTACTCTCTGTACTTCTTTGTAGTGCTGCTAGTTTATCATGATCCTGGATTTCTCTCTCGAAAATAAAGTCCCTTTTTTGCTTGCAGAAATTTTTAGGGTTTCAGGAATGATGAGCAACCAAGGATTTGGTGATTTTGACAGATTGAGGCATAGAAGCCCTAGTCCCATGGCTTCATCAAACCTTATGTCTAACGTTGGTGGAACAGGTTTAAGTGGTTGGAATGGCCTTCCTCAGGAGGTAAACATTTTTGTGAATTTTTAATTGAACATTTTAATTTTGATTAATCTAAGTTCTTTTTTTGCTGTTATTTTTAATCACCTATCCACTTACTTTGCTGCCTGAAACTTATCATTTAAGTAGATGAGCTGGCATATAAAAGTGTTTGGATTTGTAGTCCTTTCCAATTTGTGCACTGCTGCAATTTCTTATGAATATATAGTCTTTAACATTTTAGAAGCATTGGACGGTACTAAACTGCCACTCCAAGCAACCATCAACTTGTGATGATTGTTGATGTATTGTTCTGTGCAACATTGCAACATTAAACATTTCCACTTTGTTATTTTGAAGTTTAAGTCCAGAACATTTTCATCTGTAATGCTATATGCACCTAGTAAGTGAATTGGTAGGAATATCTAGATGTAAAGGCGCTGCACATGCATCTTGTGTGCTTCAAATTGGACAGAAGTTTAGTACAGAAGAAAAGGGATAGATATGATGGTTAAACAGCTAAGCTGACTGGAGCTATGGTCTCCTTCAATGAGGGGAAGGACTAGGCCAGTGCCATAGGAAAATTGAGAAGCAGTTGTGAAGCAATCTCAAATCTTTCAAGACTCAAGATGGTGATGCAAAGAAAATATCTGTGGGATCCTAACCATAGTACCTTTTAAGTTGGTAGAGAAATAGACTTTCACCTTAAAAGTAATTCCCTGCTGCTTGAACGTAGAGTGTTTTTTTTTTCTTGATTGAAAATTCCTTCATTTAAATCCCACTGCAAGCTAATTTTCAATTAATCTATAAAAGTGTAGAATTTCAATGGGCTTGCAGCATAAGACATGGTGAAGATATGCTCTTCTGCAGTAACTTCAGAAAATTTTGCTAATTAGTGTCCATTATGGTTGCTTGTTTGATAATATTAAACTGTCTTCTTTTGATTTCTCATGTCCTCTGTTTCTAGTGATTTAATGGTTTCAGTAGGATAGGTTGATGGCAAGTCTATCTTCTTGTGTCTAAAGCTTCATGTTTTCTTTTTTGATACTTTAGATAGTTGATCTGCTTTTCATGCTGTACTAACTAAGCTAGACACTTCATGCAGAGATTAAGTGGGCCTCCTGGAATGACAATGGACTGGCAAGGTGCACCTGCAAGCCCGAGTTCATACACTGTGAAGAGAATTTTGCGTTTGGAAATTCCAGTAGATACTTATCCCAATGTAATTTTAATTTTGGTTCATTGCTGCATTGTTAAATTTTGAATTTATCTTACTCTTAAAAGGCAGTTTACTAAACAGAATTTTCTAACAAGCAATAACCTCTTTGCTGGCTGCTTCTTCATGGTTGATAGTTCAATTTTGTTGGGAGACTCTTGGGCCCTAGAGGTAATTCACTGAAACGAGTGGAAGCTACCACGGGTTGTCGTGTATACATTAGAGGAAAAGGATCAATAAAGGACCCGGATAAGGTAGCGGATGCCTATGTAATATTTTTTTCTCTCCTGTTAATTTGTTAATTTCAGTGAGGACTATTCTGTGTCAGATAACGTCTGCTTTCCTTTCCTGTTCCTAATACTTTAATCTTATTTTGTTCTGAAGGAGGAGAAGCTAAGGGGAAGACCAGGCTACGAACACCTGAATGATCCGCTTCACATCTTAATTGAAGCCGATTTACCTGCCAATATTGTTGAAATGAGGCTGAGACAGGCGCAGGAAATTATAGGAGAACTCCTCAAACCTGTGGTATCAATTTCTTTCTTCTTTGTTATGTTTGGTTATGGGAATCTAGAATATCTATTAATCATGATGCTGAGTTGTGCTTCTACTTATTTCTACTTGTTAAAACTAATTGAAAAGCAAAGCATGATGAAAAATCTACGCACAATGTTGTTTTGCTCATAAAATACATGCTCTTCCAATTCATTTGTCTTTCCTAAGGATGGGGGTACAGGAACAATGAACAATCTTAAAGGCAACAACTTCATTTGAAGTGCTGTTTATGCTTAACTCAGTTAAGCCTTAGGCTCCCAAGTTGAAATTTTCGTATTCGTTATAAATGAAATTTTACTTATTTAAGTTCAAGGTTTCCAATCTGACGCAGCTTTGCTGTTGTGGAATTTTCATTGTTAGCAATCTGCTGCTTGTATTGAAGGGGAGAAGAGTTGCTTTGGAGGTTAAATAGAAAAGTAATTTAGGATGTGATTCTTGTTTGTTATGAAAATTATTCCCCTTTTGTGGAACAGTACATAATTATTGGGTAGTCATAAGGCTGATTTTAGCTAATAAATACCTTTGAGAACCTATTTTTTCTAAGGGTTCTTCTCAGCCCTTAAGTTTCTGCCAAAACATGGGAGCAGCTTTAAAGTCCTCTTAGAGTGCCTTTTTGAGTCAAGTGATGATCATTTTTCAAACCTCTGATTAAGCTCATATTTATCATCGTCAACCATACTATTAAGTATGGACTATTTTCTTTTTTTGGTGAATTTGTCTTTCCCATGCAGGATGAGTCCCAAGACTTTATCAAGCGGCAGCAACTGCGTGAACTAGCCATGCTTAATTCGAATTTCAGAGAAGACAGTCCTGGACCAAGCGGTAGTGTCTCTCCTTTCAATACAAGCGGAATGAAACGCGCAAAAACAGTACGCTGAGAGGTCATTCCAACTCCATATATAATGGTTTCAATCCTGCTACAGGATTCCATGAGTACAGCGTCCGTCCAGTACATCTCAATGCACCACAGCTACGAAAAAGAACAACTAACCGTTATTGCTGGTGAGCTTTTCAGTTGGGGGTTTCTTTTATTTTTGTTTATTTTTTCTCCCAAGGTAAAGGACAAAATCAAAAGCATTAAAAAAAAAAAGAAGAATTATATAGCTGGTTCTTGAATTTAGGCTTGCTGAGGTCATTTTTTTCCTTTTTTTAAATCTTCAATGTAAAACTTAATATATTCATTGGATTTATTCTTGTGTTAGCAACTGTGAGGAGTGTGGGAATATATATCAATGCTGCAAGGGCTAGGTATTAAGACGTCATCATTTTGCATAGTGTGATAAAAGTATTGAATTCAAACACGGACTCGTTTCATAGCTTATAATATTTCGATTATTTTTTGTCTTGAGCATTTGAATCTTCTTTTCGGATCGATCGAAAAGGGAACTTTAGCATGACACAAGCACACAAACAACGCAAACCATTTCATAATCAATAAATAAAAAGACTCGAAACAACTCTTTGTTAGGTGATGAGAGTGAGGTGATCAAAAGGGATGTGGGAAGTTTGACTTAATTCGTTGCTTGTGCATTGCCGGTACATGGTGAAATAGACCACGTGCACCACGCAATATCTTGATACTAAATGTGGTGGTGCATGTTTGGTCTATCAAGACAAGTGCTTGTTAGGTTTGGTTTCATTATTGAAGCCACTGTTTAATGTGAGAGATAAATTTCCTGATCTTGTCATTTGTTGTGTAAAGAGTTTTTTCCCCCCTTGCTTACTCTGGATGTATTGTGTCCATATTATTTTTCAATTTTCAATCCAAGTGTAAATAACAATAAAATAGTGCATGACACTCGTTTAATCGATACAAGCAAGCATTACTTGTAGGAAAACACAGAGATTAATAACCATACTTTGACGAGATATATCAATTCCTGTAGAATCATTCGATCAATGTAGGTGCATGTGTTCTTATCTCAGATTGATTGGCCTTGCATCATTGGTTCATGCATACTACTAACTGGGTCTAAATCGGTGCAGAAATGCATGTATTTTTTTAACAAAACTTTTTTTTTTTTTTGGTTAATTAGCATTTAGTGGAGTTCAAATTCTTACGAGTCACGAGTTCATGTATATATTTTTTAAACACGTAAACCATTTCATTATGTCGGTTTGGATCAATTTGAGATAACATCAAAGTTTGGTTTTTTCCCCATGAAAAAAGAGTTTGGCCTTTTGTTTTGATTCAGTTTTATAAATTAAAAAACCAAACTAAATTGAAAATCAAATATATTGTTTAATATTATATACATTTTTATTTACTATATATATATATATAT
>CANYLF011843634.1:0-11162 GCA_948193215.1 Bocquillonia castaneifolia | reverse complement strand
ACTAATTAACTACTACTCGACTCAGTACTTTCTTTTCTTTCAAACATTAATTTCATCTTTTCCAATAAGCAAGTTCATTCAACTTTCTATTTTATTTATTTTATTGGTTTTAATACAATAAAATATATACAGAGGGAGAAGAATTACCATATCAAATTAAGCACAATGGGGCATTGTTGCAGCAAAGACGTAACTGCTGTTGATAACCACCACGCTACCTCTTCAACCGCCGCCGGTAACCACTTTATGCCACCGTCACCATCGCCCCAACCACCGACGCCTACTGTACATGCAGTGGATTCAACACCACCTCAGTCCTCCGGTGAATTCAACGCTTTCTTCTCACCTTCAGCAGCCAGTCCCTTCCAGAGCCCATTACCTGTTGGAGTGGCGCCGTCCCCATCTCCGGCGGGGACTCCCGGGAGGAAGTTCAGATGGCCATTGCCACCTCCGTCTCCGGCGAAGCCGATCATGGCGATCATGAGGAGGAGAGGGATGAGTAAACAACCTAAAGAAGTGACGATACCTGAGGATAGTGAGGGAACTGATCAGAGAGAGCTTGATAAGAGTTTTGGGTATCCCAAGAATTTTCAGGCTAAGTATGAGTTGGGTAAAGAGGTTGGAAGAGGGCATTTTGGTCATACTTGTTGGGCTAAGGCTAAGAAAGGAGAGCTTAAAGGACAGTCTGTTGCTGTTAAGATCATTTCCAAAGCCAAGGTCCCTTCTTTTATCCTTTTTTTTATTATTTTATTTTAATTTTGATAACATGACAGTATATAAAGTGAAAATTGTAGTTAATTCAATGCCATAGTATATAACTTTGATTTTAGTTTAGTTATTGATAATATTTGCAACATGAGTACTGGGTGATGATCTGAGACAAATTGGCTTTGGCTGGTTTGTTGATTCACTAGTAGGTGTCGCTTTTACTTCTCTAGTTTTCTTGCGGGTATTCTCCTTATATTCAACTATTCTAACAGGAAGTCGTTTTCTTCAATCTCTGGGAAACATTTTTCGATAGATTTTTTTTTTCTTTATGGATTTTGAGCTCATGTTCCTTACACAGAGAACTTATCTGAGTTTAAATCAAGTGTGAAGGGCCTTCGAGCTCTTGTCCATCTTGTACTGAAAATAATTGCGAAGAAATTAGTAAAATTATTCTTATTGCTATATACTGAAATGCTTTAAGGAAGTCGGCCTAATATGTTAATTTTGAAGGTAAAAGAATTTCACACTTAAGATTTGAATATAATGGAGTGGTTGTATTGGATTGAAGTCAATGGTTGATATTGTTATGATATCCGTTCACCTGAATGGCGCAGCCTGTCTGCGAACTTAAGGTTCACAGTTTCATGAATAATAAAGTTTGGACCATAAGTTCCTGGGCAGTACTAGTTGATTTTTCTTCTTTGTTTTCTTTTAATCTATTAATTGTTGTTTATTTGCACTCTCTCATAGTACTTTGCTATTTGTCAGATGACGTCAGCAATATCCATAGAGGATGTTCGTCGGGAGGTAAAAATTATGAAAGCCTTATCTGGACATAAGCATATGATCAAATTTCATGATGCTTTTGAGGATGCCAATAACGTCTACATAGTGATGGAGTATGTGAATCATTACTGCAATGTGTTTTTGTTACCATCTTTTATTTTTCCACTTTTATCTTTAGCAAATTGCTTTTCATTTTCATGATATTTTTATTATTTTTTTGCTGCTCTCAGAGCTAATAGTTATAATGTAGGAGGTTAGGATTTTAAACCATGGCAGACCCTTCCCTTTTACTTAGTAGCAAAAGAAAAAAGAATCCAAAGTTTGTCAAAATTTCTGATCAAATAAGTTCTATGTGGTTTATCTGTGCTTACTTTCAATACAGTTGAAAGACTTATTATATGCTCTAAGGTGTGTCGTCTCTCATTATTGGCAGATTGTGTGAAGGCGGGGAACTACTAGACAGAATTCTTTCAAGGTAAAATTGGAATGCATTACATTGGGATACTTGTATGGTCTAACAGCTGAGGTATTTGTTTAACACTAATGACTATGAATTCTGTGCTATAGAGGTGGAAGATATCCTGAGGAGGATGCTAAAACTATAATTTTGCAAATTCTAAGTGTAGTTGCCTTTTGTCATCTCCAGGGCGTCGTGCACCGTGATCTTAAGCCAGAGGTATAGCACTATGAAGCATGTAAATGCATCTATATATTTACCATTATCATTTGGATTTGGAATTTACTTGTCATGGAGTAATAAAGCCATAGACATTTTGATTTCAAGGTACCATAAGGTGTCTGAGATATTATTGCTCCGAATATTAACCGAACCGACCACTTGCAGAATTTTCTTTTTACAACAAGAGATGAGGACGCTCCATTGAAGATTATCGATTTTGGTCTATCAGATTTTATTAGACCAGGTAACGTTGCACTAATTCATAAAATTTTTTACTGTCCAATGGTTGGCTGGTGATGGTAAATAGTGTGATGTCAGAAAATCCCATTAGAGCATTGGTCTAGTTCAGGTTTCATCTTCTATGCTAGGTCATCTGAGTTATTTTTCTATACTCTTGAGGTTTTACAAAGGCCTATTGATATCAAATTCAAATGCATTTTGATTGTCAGATTATGAGGTTTGGATTTTAATAGAATATGATTCTCCTATAATGTGTCTCGGTAAAACCATACTTTACAGATGTGATAAAATATACATGATATATATATTTGCAAAAACTTGGTTTGACTTTCTCTTATATAACTCCTCCAACCAAAGAATTTAAACAATTAGAATAACCCTCTTCTGGAGATTTTTGTCTTCTTGTGTATTCTCTCTCTTGCAATGAACTTCATGTTGGCAGATGGTCAACATTTCATTCTGCATAAAATAAACACATGGATTTAGTTGTTTAATATAGTAAAACAATGAGGGTACCTGTTAGTTCAATTTGTTTTGTAATATATCTGCTGCAGAGAGTTCATTAGAAATTCCATCAATATTGATTGGAACTGCCCTGGTAATTTGAATTTTATAAATTCAAATAGTGGAATTCAAATGAGAACCTTTTCAGGCTCCAAACAGGACATGTATGTAACTGTACATAAATTTTATCTCATTTGCTTCAAACATCACAAAAGTATATATGGTTTCAGCAATACTTAACAAGGATTCCAATTAATTTATGTTTTTCTTGACAGTAAGTACCTTTTTACTCACAGTAATCCAATATTTAACAACAAGTTCAGAGCAAAATATTCAGTTCTTCTACTTGTGCAGATGAGCGTCTCAATGATATTGTTGGCAGTGCATACTACGTTTCACCCGAAGTGCTACATAGATCATACAGTGTTGAAGCCGATATGTGGAGTATTGGTGTCATAACATATATATTGTTATGTGGAAGTAGACCTTTCTGGGCTCGGACTGAATCGGGAATTTTCCGTTCTGTGTTAAGAGCTGATCCTAACTTTGTTGATGCACCTTGGCCGGCAGTATCACCAGAAGCCAAAGATTTTGTGAAAAGGCTTCTGAACAAGGACCACAGGAAGAGAATGAGTGCTGTCCAAGCTCTAAGTAAGTTATACATAAAAGATTCTACACACTCAACATTGGATTTGGAAAATCTTTAAAGTTTAGTGGAAATTGTAAATATTTCAGGTTCTACATACAATTGGTTGGCTAATAATAACTACATGCATATGTGCAGCTCATCCATGGTTACGAGATGAAATCCGACCTGTGCCTTTGGATATTTTTATTTACAAGTCGGTTAAGTCATATGTCCGAGCTACACCATTCAAACGTGCAGCACTCAAGGTAGGTAGACGTAGGCATACTTGCATCAGTGGTGTATTTTCCCATGATAAGCAACAAATATAGAGTGAGTAATATGAGCTGACATGCCCTTTTCTGGCATCATTGATGTGAGATGTAACAAATGGACTATTGCCACTGTCTAAGACAATCTAGCCTTCAACTTAACAATGATCAAAAAGGAGTGAGGTTAGTCTCTTCTGCAATATCATTCTTCAATTTGTTTTTTCTTATGGTTTCAGGCTCTTTCAAAAGCTATCCCAGAAAATGAACTTTTCTACCTGAAGGCTCAGTTTAAGCTCTTGGAACCAAAGGATGGATTTGTGTCCCTCAGTAATTTTAAAGCGGTTAGTCCATGCATTCTACACTCATATAGTAACTTTTATTTTCCCCTTCAAAGAACGCTTGACATCCTTAAATCTATGGAATTTGTATCTGGTAGGATGTATAACATGACAGAATGCAGCTTTATCGACTTACCAATGAATCCTTTTGATGATATGATATTTCATGTTTGATATTCTCACAACCGTGAAATTTTCTGGTGATCAAGTGCAGGCATTTATGAGAAATATCACTGATGCCATTAAGGATTCAAGGGTTCTTGACATTTTCAATGTGGTGAGGTTTCTTGATCTATCCTATGGACCGTTTCTGCAACATAATTTAATTTTCTTTAACCATGGAATAAAGCAATACTTCTGTATTCAGGGTTTGCCCTTGGGGATTATCTTTAGAACATGATGCTTTTCCTCGTTGATCTCTTGTCCTGTTCTTCAATGCATGAAAGTTAACTCCAAAGGAATAAATGACCAACCTATTTACATAGATGCTTTTGTTTGTTGTGCTCTGTAATAACTCTGAACTCAAATTTGACACACACATATATTTTAAAATTTATTACTCTTTTATCTTTTGTGACAATGTGATTTTTGTAACTATTTGTGCACAAAGGGATTGTGATACTATAGCCTGAAAAATTTAACTGTATAATGATTGCAGATGGAACCACTCTCTTACAAAAAAATGAGTTTTGAAGAGTTCTGTGCAGCTGCAATCAGTTCATATCAACTTGAGCCCCTTCAAGACTGGGAGGATATTGCAAGGGCCGCTTTCGAGTACTTTGAACAAGAAGGAAACAGAGTTATTTCAGTTCAGGAACTAAGTAAAGTATGTTCATTTTCCATTTTCTTTCCCTGAAATTAACCAATGGTAAAAGTTTGGTTTCAGATTACCTGATTCTAAATAATGTGTGCAGGAAATGAATTTGGGCCCTACAGCTCAATCTATAGTAACTGATTGTATCAGAAGTTCTGATGGGAAACTGAGCTTCATTGGATACACCAAATTTTTACATGGTGTAACAGTTCGTAGCTCCAATACAAGACCTCGATAACATAGACGGACACAAAACCAAATTGTTGACATTTTATTTTTATCCTTAAATCTTTTGATTCTTTTTTTCTCCCATTAAATCTTTTGATTCTTTTTTTCTCCCAAAAATCTGATTATTAGCATTGTAAAATGGAAGTTTTAGACAGTTCATTGCTGAAAGTATAATATTCACACCAGTGTTATGATTTTTTGCCCTCTTTTAACGTCAAAATTGTCAAGAGGATTCTTAAGACAAAACTAGAACTTTGTAAAGCTGAACATGTATGTATTGTACATTGTACATCTTCCAGTCTTCAATGCAAAGATGTAAGAGAGATTCTTGGTTTCTGTGACCGTTTATGGGGTTTATGCCTTACCTATTGAATGGAATTTAGATCGGTCACCAACAATTAGCAAAGTACATTGGGTAGATCTGTACAGAGAAAGAAAACTTATTGTATGGTAGCTGCCATTTGAAGAGTTTTGGAAAAACTGTAACAAGAAGAAACGATGTTACTTTTTTTTTTTACTTGCAGAAATTGAAGATCGTTGTTTCAACTAGTAATGTCATGTGGGCATTAGTTCATCAATTTTTTCCATTCATTTATCATTGTTAGAAAAAAAAGAAAAGAAAAAGAAAGGTCGCATAAGTCACTATTTTATGATACCGGTCATTTTCATTAATTTTTAAAAGCTAATTAGGTCACGATTTAAAACTAAATAAATCCAAAATATTATTTATTTTATACCTTCTAAATCTCTTTAAAAACTGCATTTCTATGAATTTTCATCTGAGTTTTTATAAGTACAAAAGGTATAAATTAAATTCTAAAATATCATTTTGATATATTTTATATTTTTTCAATTTTTTAAATTGTATTCATTAAAAATTCAAAAAAAAATTTATTAGTCAAATTTTTTTTAAAATTTAAAATATTTTTTGTAATTTGCATAAAAAATCAGGTTAAAGTGAATTTTTTTAAAAGAGATTTTAAAAAATATAAATTATATTTTGGACTTATTTAGTCTTTAAATCACAAATTATGTAATCTAATTGATCTCAGGAAAATGAAAATGACCTTATATAGTATAGTGTCACAAAATAGTGGACTTATGTGATTGGGGTGTGCACCGAACCAAAATACCTGAAAACCGAACCGAAATTAACAGGTTTGATTTGTCTTTTTGCATTTTCAAAATATTCCAGTCGGTTCGATTTTTCACTTTTGAAAAATTGAAAAACTGAATATACCGAACTATATATATAATATAGTTTTTTTTAAAAAATTACATTAAATATCTCATATTTATGTGATTAGAATATATAATATATTATTATTTATTCTAAACTTGATTCTTAATTTTTCTCTCATTTTCTTTTATTTTTCTTCAATTTTTTAAATAAGAGCTATTATTATATTTCGATTAGATTAAGAACTGAACCGAACAAAATCAATTTTATTTACCTAATTTGCTTTGGTTTTTACTCTCTTAAAAAAACAAACGATTTGATAAATTTACTTACGAATGGAACCGAATGCACACTCCTATATGTGACCCTTCTTTAAAAAAAATACATTGGTGTTGTCGTGGAATGAAAGAAATAATTTTTAAATTACATTTTTTATATTTAACCCAGTATTTTTAAATTAATTCATGTTTTTATATTAATTTTAAAATTAATTTAATAAACACTTAAAAATTATGTTAAAATTGAATAATAATAATAATAATAATCCACCTCAAAAAGAAATATTAGCTTCATCTCCAAAGTAAATATCGGGTCAAATCAATAATTTGAAATTGACAATTCTTATAGGCATAAGAGAGGTGCGCCTAAAATCTACCGGTTGCGACTGGATTAATACACAAAATATTTCAGAAAAGTCTTCCAAACTCATACTATGCACTTAAACAAACTTGTTTAGATGACATAAGTAAGTTATCAAAGTCAAAACAAAGAGAAATGTGGAATTCTAAGACCAATTGTTCATCCTCATAAAAAAAAAAAAAAGGCCAATTGTTCATTTAAAACTAACAATTTAGTGTGTGTTTGTTTATTTTGCTAATTTTGACAATTTGGTGTTTCTACTTTTAAAACTAACAATTTGGTGTGTTTATTTATTGAAAACTTACAAATTAGTATTTCCAACAAATTTTCAACAGGTTACAGGTAACTCTTACTTGAAAAATTTTCAGTTTAGTCATTTCATTTATACAACAGGGATTTTCAAAACAAAAAAAGTTTATTTCTTTTCAAACAATCCTTAAATCAATGTATGTAACACATCTACCACACCAATGACAAATTTGGTATACCATGCTAAATTTGGGGTAAATTTCATCCACGACCCCCGAATTATCTTCTTTCTCCTAATAAAATCCCTAAACTTTAATTTGTAACTTAAAAATCACTAATTTTATTTTTGTAACACAAAAATCCCCAACTATGAGTTTGTAACACAAAAGTCCCACTGTTAGTGTCACGACCCAAACCCAGGTTGGACCGGCGCTAGGTTTAAAACCACCAAAACCCGTAACAAGCCTAAAACATATTCTATCTGTTATCCAATCTTACTTAAAATCATATTATATATATATATATATATATATAAATCAATTTTCAAATCAACTTAAATAAATAAAAATATAATCAAACCATATGTGTGATTTAATACATACATAATAATTCAAATTCCTACAACTGCGGAGTAACTAGAAGTTATGACAACTATATCATACAAATAAAATAATAAACCTTGCGGAGGAAGAAATTGCAAGGAGACCGTCAACAACTTAGTCGGACTCTTGAAAATGACCTGCAAAAATCATATAATTGAGGGAAGTCAGACCTCACCGAGTGAGTTAATATTATATCTATATTATACCACCTAAATACACACATTCATGCAATATATACGTATATATATAATATAATTTATACATGCACACATACACTTCATACAATGATTTCAATTCAGTAATCATCACAATCAAACAAAACAAAGATGGAGAACTGACTCAGAACACCTAATAACCTCTAATTCCCCATGCAGCCTTTTAGGCTCTCTTAATCCACACGTTTCACTTAATCCAATATTATTCGTTTGGCGCCTGGAGTGCCTCACGAGCAAGCCCCAGATCTTAATTAAATAGTTACGGTCGTCCGGAATGCCTCACGAGCACTTCACCGTATAATCATAACAAAATAAATAGGATCGGCGCCCAGAGTGCCTCACGAGCAAGCCCCGTCCTTTAGCCCAAGTTAGTAGACATACCTGACTCCTATCTGCACACAGCCTGACGACACTTATGACTATTCTCCAACCATTCACAATGCAAACACAGTCATATCACATCACATCACAAAATAATTTCAGACATATATATAACAATATAATATAATAAATGATTATTAACATTACTATATATATATATATATATATATACACACACACACATACATATACATATATATAATTAAATGAAATGAAATCAAATAAATAAAACACACAGAATACTAATCATGTATAATATAAATATAATATTAACTCACAGTTTTATGAATATCCTTTTCCTTAGTGAATCCCACAATTCCGAACTTGCACCTTCTTAAGCTAGTCAACCTAATCGATCTAGGGAGGATGAATATTTTATTAGAAAAAGGAAATTAAATTAAATTCTAAGAATCCTAACTCTAGATCATCTATTAACGCAGTTAATAACCTTTCTTATTCTTTAACGATATAGCAAATCCTATTATATTATTATTCTAATTCGACATCACGTTTTATGAGAAAATTCCACCGAAAATTCGGTAGAACCTCCCCTGTAAAATGGACATCTCCCCACTGAAGTGAAGCCCATCCTGCATAGAGAATACACTCCTATAATCACAACCAATTACCAGGCCTGCCAGATTACTCAGATTTATCCAGACATAACAGATATAGCACTAAACCAACATTATCCATATTTATACATTATTCAACTTATCGCACCATTTATATTTATATATTATACGTATTTATAGTTCTAACAGTTCTCAACAGTCCGACAATCAAATATTCAATTATACTGTCTAGCAGTCCTAATATCCAATTAGTTAATCTAATTATTAAATCATCACAACAACTATTATATAAACATACTTATATTTTTATATTTAACTATATGTTTTTATATATATCACATCATAACAACATCTTAAAATCAAAGATACTCTTTAAATTACTAACTATTTATGATCGTGTGTGTGTGTGTGTGTGTGCGTATATATATATACACACATATTGAAATTATAACCGATACATGTATGATTAACCGTTCTTATAAGTTGCATTATCATAATAAATTTTAAGTAGTTATGGATATATTAATTACTATCATATTTATTATAAATAATAATCTTTCTTATTACTATTTTGATTTACTAATAGTATTACTATTACTATTGTTAATAATATAAATACTTATTTTATTCTCATCTTAATATCTTCCATTTATTCATAAATAACTCACTAATTATATCAATTTTAGTTTTCTATTATTTCCTATCTACTTATATTAATTATCATTACTTTATTTACTGATAACCGATTTTTATTCATTAGTATTTTATAGGTTTTAATTCAATTTCTTCCCAATTTGAGTAGTTTTATCACTTATTTTGTCATATTTTATAAATTTGCAGTGTTAGGAATGCGTGGGATCAAACCGGGACGAATTCAGAGTCAAATCGAGGTCAAACTGGCCAATTTAAGGTTGAACTGGACCAAACTGTGGAGCAAATTTGCTCCGGTTCAACCAAGCATTTCTCACCCAAAGAAGCGGCCTATGACCGGAGTATAATCGGAGTACAACCAGACCAAATTGGTTCGGTCCAACCAAACTGTGGAGTAGACTGCGGAGCAAACCGATTGAACTGGACCGAGCCCAATCGTCCAGTTCAAGGCTGTTTTAGCTGGTTTTGGTGATTTTTTTGGGTCTTTTGGGGTATTTTGATCCAATTTTGAGTGGTTTCTAGGGTTATTTTAGGGTTTTAATAGTATTACACTATAAATACAATGGTTTTTATTTTTTAAGGGAGCTTTTGACGAATTTTAGTTTTATTTTCTCTAGAAATCAATTTTGGTTTGTTTAGAATTTCTTGGTTTTATTGAGATTCAAGGTGATTTCTTCATAATTGGTGAAGAATTGAAGCATGTATTCAACAATTGAGGCTAAGTTGATTCTATTTTAATCTATTTTTATTATTTTTTATCATGTTTATTGTTTGTTTATTGATTTTAAATATTTGTTTGGTGATTTTTATTATGATTTATAACTAATTTTCCTACTAGAGTGAGGGATGAAGTCTAGTAGGGGGTGATTTAGTTACTAATATTTGATTGACTATTTAATTATAGTTTTTCTTATTTTATTCAATTAAATTAATTTCCAAGAGCTTTTATTAATATATTTCTTGATTGGCCACCTAGAATTATATTTGTTAGGTTTATCGTTCAATGGACGGGTTGAAATAAACCGGATTTGGGAATTAAACTTGTTTAGATGTTAATAAGGAAACGACAATTAACCTAAACTTGATTTAAAAACTTTGCTTAATGGGTTTTATTGTTTTTAATCGGTGTGTATCGAAAGAGAAGCATGGCTGGTTCAATTAAACACATTTTTCTACCTTGGGAAAGGATTAAAATATTTTCGTAAAGTTTTGCTTAATTGAATTCTAATTAGTAATTGAATTACCCCTCTAGATGAATTCCTAGCTCTAGTATTTGTTTTCATTGAATTTATTTACCGAATTAAATTGTTTTTAGTTTTAATTTATTTTTCTTGCTTTAATTTAGTTATTTGAATTTATTTATTAGTTTCCAATTATTTCAAAAATTAAACTAAGGGTTTTCATTTTTAATTTTCTTGCATATTGTGTTTTTAATCGAAAAATTGATTTTTATACGATTTGTCCCTGTGGATCGAC
>CANYLF011842360.1:0-17652 GCA_948193215.1 Bocquillonia castaneifolia | reverse complement strand
AAAATAAGCATAAATGACACATAAAACAAGGAATTAAGCTCTCAAATACACATATGCTTATCAAGTGCAATAAGGGTATAAATATGCATGATTTGCATTCTAATTGGGGTTAAAAGCTCCTAATTGATGCATGTTTAGGCTCTAATATCTTTGTGTGTTGCACACACATCAATCATCCTTGCATGATTATATAAATCAAAACTTTGAATATGCTCCTGTTCATGGTTTCTTGTTTACTGAACGCTCCTATCAAATGCTAAAATGAATGCCATCTAGCTTTAGGTTGGGTTTTTTTTGCCATTTTAGATCATTTTTAGTAATGTGATCCAAGGTATGAAGCAATGACTATGGGGCATATTTTGAGTAGTGATGACAATGATTTGAAGACAATAATGTTATTAGCAATCTAATAAGCTTAATTCTACAAAATCAAGAAAGTCAACATGTCAAAGTCAAAGTCAACCATTTGGTCAAAGGTCAATGGTCAACAAAGTCAATCTACAATGGGTTAACTCAGGGTTTGGATGAAACCCTAATCCTAAGGATTGGCTACTTATCCATAAATCCAAATCCAATTGGAAAGTTAAAATCGGATTTACTGAACACAACAACTTGTTTGGGCCATAACTTTTGCTATATAACTTGGATTGTAATAATTCAAAATGAGTTTTAAAGAAGACTTAAACATCTACAATTCATATGTTTTAAACTTTTTCATTTGAGGTTTCTAAGGAGGTCGTAATTAGGACGTAATATTAGAGTTGTAATCTGTCAGTTTTAGTTTTCCAACTAGGATTAGGATTTCTATCTTTGTTTGCTTTTCTTTCAAGCCAAGCTTGTTTGGGCGATTTTTCCTAGTTATTTAGGATTATAATTACTTTGTTAAAGCCCTATATAAAGAGCCATAAGGGCTGGACAAAATTAACGAGTTCAATAATAATATTTTTCGAGTTTTGCTTTTGCAAAAACCCTAGGCGTTGCCTATTATTTTTAAGATGTTCCTTATTAATTTTCTTGAATTAACCTATGTGTTAGTTTATTCAATTCTACCTTATATGATCTATTAGCTTGTTAGTTCATAGGTTGTTTGAGCATTCATCTAATTATAAATAGAGGGTTTAGTGGTTGATTGCTAAGCTCACTAGTTCCATAAATTAATTGCAAACATCAAGTTAGATCTTAGGGTAAATGAAATCAACAATATTGGTTTGCTTGCTATCTCTTTATAGATAGAGGTTTTATCACGTTTGATTAGTTAATTCAATCTAAATTGAGTTTGAACGTATCCAAATTCATCAAGTGAGTCGAATTCTTCATGCCACCATTGTTGGTTTGTATCATTTACGGTGTTTACATCACAAATCTATTGTTTCTACTTGTTTTTTTTATTGATTTCTAGGCTTGAGGAACCCATAAAAATGAATTTTCCCTCATTTTTTTACTTGTTTTTGGTCTTGGGTTCATAAACACCACTTAGAGAAGTGATGTTTGGCCTAAACGCCACTCCCATAGTGGTGTTCAAGGCAAACACCACTCCCTATAGTGGTGTTGGTGGTTGTTTATGCTGGAATTTGGTGTAGTTGCTTGTTTGATGTATATAAATGCTTTCACGTGGAAATAAGTGATGAGGTAAGCTTCTATAAATCCCTTGGGTAATCTTTAGATTGTAAAACGCATGTAAACCAGTTTATAATGCTTATTCAGTAATCGGTTTAGGTTAAAAAAAGGTAGAGACCTAGGTTGTGTTGGTTGTTGCTTTGATTGCTATAATCTTTGCATGTAAATGAACATAAATGTTAACTTGGTAATGTAAAATGAATCCTTGTTTGTAACTAGAAACTCATAAAAAGCATGCTTTGTATGTAAAATGTAAAGAAAGTATCGTTTGTTATATCTTGTTCGTTAGTGGAAATGAAGGTAGAAATCCTTAACATATATAGAATTGGGGGGGGGGGGTGGTGTTGGGGAGGGGGTGTGCGCAAGAAAATTCACCCCCTTGCCCTTCCCTCATTAGTTTATTGAAAGTTTGTAATGATGGTTTAAATAGTCATTTAATAATTATTTTAATTAATTAATAACTAATATGGAATTACTTAATCAATTAGAATTAGGATATATTATTTATTAATAAAAAATAAAATCCTTATCCAATTAGTATTTAAAAATATTCATAATTAAAATTTCAAATATATATTAAAAACACAATAATTGAAAAAAAAATATAAATCCATATGATATATGGATTGAGTCAAATTTAATCATAAAATTATAAATTATTGAAATTATAAATATATATTTTTAGGATTAAAAATATAAAATTATATATGTATTGAAATTTCACTTTATTATACAAATTAATTAAAGATTTATATTAATCGTTTGTATTTTCCTAAGAAATTTCAGATTTCTAGCATTAAATTCGTAGTCTGAGAGTGCAGCAACTTCGACGAGCCATAACTTAGGCTAGAAAACCCGGAATTAGGTGATTCAAAAGCCTAAATTTGAGAGCAAATCGAGATCTACAATGTTCGTGAAGAAGTTATGCCCGTTTGGAGACTATAGATATCTAAAAATTGAATCGCAAGTCAGACGCACTGTGCAGTCTCAGGGGAAACTCGAATTTTATAAGGAATTATTATTTAGAGTTAAGTAAAATGAGTCCTAAACATTCTAGAATTTATGATCATTCTTAGTTAGGGTTTAGGAATATAAATAGATGGAAACCAAGACTAGAAAATTAATATCTCTTTCGTCTCTCTAAAAATAAATAAGAAAGCTTGAAGAATTTCATGGTAAATAAGAAAACTCGGGCTTTAACGATTAATTTAAGATTAATTACGCTTTCTCTTTCCTTCATGAAAAACAATAAATCTAATTTCACAAATTTCTCCATCATTCAAGCTATCAAAGTATCAATTGAAAATTGAAGAACTAAACTTAAAAAGGCGTATATGTTTTTATTATTTTTTAACCATGAATTCTTTATTTTTGATTAGTTTGGATTTTCTTTTTTACATAGCCATCAACTAATTATTTAAAGTATATTTAGTAATCAATTTAGATTAATTATTATTAGAGTAAAATTAGTGATTAATTAGTTTATTTAAATTAAATTCAAGTTTATATTTATTTTCCATCGAAAATCTAGGTTTTTATTGTGAAATTCATTGTTTGACAGTGTAGCAAATTCAACGGGCTATAACTTGTGCTAGAAAACTTGGAACTAGGTGATTCAAAAGTCTAAAGTCAAGATAAAATCGAGATCTACAACTTTTATGAAGAAGTCATGAATGTTTAGAGACTGTAGATATCTAAATATTGAGTCGTAAGTCAGATGTTTTATGAAGTCTTAGGGAAAATCCAAAATTTACAAGAAATTAAAATCGATACCCACAACTTTCATGAAGAAGTCGTGGCTATTTGAAGATTAAAAAACCTGAAATGTGAGTTACAAATCAGAAGTTATGTGCAGTCTTGGTTGAAATCGAAATTTTAAAATAATTAATTATTGAGAATTAACACAACTTCTAATCCTTCCAAGACTTATGCAAAACTGTAGTTAGATCTTGATAGAGATAAATAGATCAGAACAATGAAGTTGATTTAATAAAATTTTACATCATTCATTCAAGTTATTGAAGTTTGGATTGAAGATTTATGACTTAAAATTTAAAAAGTATATATGTGAATTATTTATTTTTTTATTAGTTTGTGAGTTTTATTTTCTACAGCCATCAACTATTTAAAGTCTATTTAGTAATCAATTTAGATTATGATTAGAGTATAATTAGTGATTAATTATAGTTTATTTAAATTAAATCCATATTTATATTAAATTTTTGTAGGAAATTCATATTTTTAATGTGAAATTCACAGCTTGAAAGTTCAGCATATTTGACGGGCCATAACTTAAGCTAGAAGACTAGAAATTGAATGCTCCAAAAGCCTAAATTTAGGATAAAATCGACATCTGTAACTTTTATGAAGGAGTTGTGGCTATTTGAAGACAGTAAAAATCTGAAAAATTAGTTACAAATTAATAGCTTTATTTTTATACCATGAATTCTATGCTTTTGCTTAGTTTGGGTATTTTATTTCTTATAGTCATGAGCTAATTATTTAAAGTCTATTTAGTAATTACTTTAGATTAATTATGTTCTTTTTTAGAGTAGAATTAATGATTAATTAGTTTATTTAAATTAAATTCATACTTATATTAAGTTTTAATGTGAAATTCACAAGTCGAAAGTGTATCACATTCAACGAGCTATAACTTGAGCTAGAAGACTCAGAATTGAGTGATTCAAAAGCCTAAATTCAAGAGAAAATTAAAATCTAAAACTTTCAAGGAGAAGTCGTGGCCATTTAATGACTGTAAAAACTTGCAAAGTGAGTCACAAATCAGAAGTCATGTGATGTGTAGTCTTGATCGAAATCTAAATTTTAAAAGGCTTCATGTAATTAATCGAAACAAGTTCTAATCCTTCTAGGGTTTTTGGACAGCTATAGTTAGATCTTGAGATGTATAAATATATCAAAATTTAAACTGGAAAAGGGTTGTTCTTCTCTATTTAAAAAAAATTGATGAAAATTTTACAAAATTTTCATCATTCAAACTATTAAAGTATGGATTAAAGATTGAAGACCTAAAATTAAAATGAAGGAATTGAAGATTTAAGACTTAAAATTAAAAAGGTATATAAATTTTTATATTTATACCATAAATTTATTGATAATCAAGTAATATGGTTTAGCATAAAAAATAAAAAAAATGATTCGATAACATACTTATATCAATAACAAGCACCACGTGCAACGCATGTGAGGAAAAAAACTAGTAATACTAGAAGTGGCATAAAGAATCACACTTTAAGGAATGCGATAGTCTGATCACAGAATCATGAGGTCAAGGCGCTTCGTATTTTTTGGAGGAATGGAGACGCACACCAATTAAGATGTTCCCGTTGCAGATTCGGGTGGTGATTCCCACATTAGCTCCTTTCGCTAAATGGTCTACTGAGGAAACCCCTCTTTGTCTACAGAGCATATTTTGTCAAAGCTTCACAGAGAAAAGGAAAAATCATTCAATGTAGTCATTGCAAAAGGTATGGTGATGAAGTAAAGGAGTGTTGGCATAGAGGGAAACCTCAATGTTTCAAGTGCAAAAAATTTAGGCACTTTCAAAAAAATTACAAATTAGAAAAAGAAGAGCAAATAAATATGGTGGAAAAGGTTGAAGGAGAAGCTCTATTTTGAGTTAATTTGTGAGAAGTGCATCAAGATAGTTTGAAGAGAAGTGCTTCAGTAGGATGATGAGAAGTTCATCACAAGATGAAGAGAAGTGTTTCACAATTAAAATTGAATTTGAAGAGAAGTGCTTCATAAAGAATTTTAATTTGCAAACTTCAAATCAAGGAGGCATATTGTTGGAAGAATAGTTCAAAGATTGCAAATTGTAAAAATTATTTAGTTGTTGCTTTGGAACTTAAATTAGTCTTTATTTAGTTTTGATTTCATGGTTTAATGCATATTTTTAAGTTATTAAATCTGATTTAGATTGATATATTTTACGTATATAAAGACTAAATCATTTAATAAAAATTCAAGGCTTTCCCTTTTGTTTTCTTCAATTGATTTCTTTATTCTTTCTTTAAAAAAAACCAATTTAATATATTGTCTGAAAAAAATTAAAGATTTATGAGAATTAAAATTAAAATTATCATGAGTTGTAGTAAAAAAATATATAAATATAATTTATTGTGAGATATTAATATATTTCTTCTTCTTTTTTTTTTTTTTGATAATTGGGATGAGATATTTGAAGTCAACTCCCAAACTGATTAAAATGTCTTAATCATTTTGTTTTTTTAAAAAAGTCTCAATTGCTAGGCTAAACCTTTTCTTCTAGTGTATTCAACACGGGATGTGGATCTTAAATACAAGTAGTTTAAACACAATTTACCTTATGTTTGTTTGAAAATAGAGCGAATGAAAGGAAAGGAAATTAAGGTTGTGTTTGATAAGACTGAAAATTAAGTGCTGAAAAATTAAATACTGAATTTTAAGTGCTGAATATGATAAATGATGAAAATTTTAAGTTTTGAATTCAATAATCCGTTTGATAACTTTAATCATTGAAATCTTTATTTTTTCATAAAATGTCTTAAAATTTTTAAATTCTATTTTTTAATTTATAATCATATAAATATACAATTAAATCATAAATAATTTTAAAAAAATTAATTTTAACCATATAAAAGGATATAATAGTCAATAGTATTATAAACCAACTAAAGGGTGTAAAAGTAAAAACAAAGAGTTTTTGATTTATTAATGATAATTTAATAATTTAAGTTTATAGAAACTATTTTATAAAATAATATTGAAAGATCAAACACTTATAATTTTCAGTAGAAAAAGGTTTGAACTTATTATTTTAAGTGATTTTTGACTTAATTAATTAAGTTAAGTTGACATTAAGTTTTGTTATCAAATATGATTTAAAAAAAATAATTGTTGAAAATTTTAATTTAAGTAATAAGTTGGGTTATCAAAAAGGACTATCATCCTCTCATGTTGGGATCTAACATGATAGGTCACGTTGGTAATCTAAACCATTAAACACAACAGTCTTAACTAATTTTTTTTGTCATATCTTATTTCCTTTCATTTTTCTCCCTTAATTTCTGAGAGAAATTACTGATGGACATTTCCATCATTTGAGCAATGCAAGCAATTGATAACACTTATTTAGTTTTATGGGAGCACAATTGGTTCAAAGATAACTAAATTCACTGCATTAATAAACTTGCTTGGAGATGAGTAGCCATCAACAGAGTCGTCGTAGACAACATGCAAAACTTTTCTCATACTCCAGAGAGCATCTTTGCAGGCTTTTGGAACTATACTTCCCTTCTCTTTAACCACCATTTCCAGCAGTGCTCTCGAATGGCTTTCTATCAGTCTACTTCCCTTCTCTTTAACCACCATTTCCAGCAGTGCTCTCGAATGGCTTTCTATCAGTCTTGATGCCTCTTCCTGCGCATCCTCCTCTGTCACTGCACCACGGCCGTGTACTACTAGTAACGACACGCTATTTAACTTTCCTTGCGAACTTTCCCTCTGCAATCAATAAGTTATAAAATTTATATAAATTACGAAATTGAAAACTCTCGTCTATAAATAAATTAACTTAGATTGACAGATAAAACCTGAACGGTAACGCGATCATTGATGAGACGCCCAGTAATGCTTAAGTGCAAGATTAGATTGTTGTATTCTTTGCTTGCAATGACTTCCTCCGACAATTTACACCCCAAAAAATAAAGCGGTATCAGAATTACCGGCATTAGAGCAAATGTCACATTTGCAACCGACAAGTATTCATACATTGTTGGCACTGTCTGGTTTTGTGCTCATTCGGCCTCTGTGAGCATTGTTTTCGCCGTCATTATCCACTGCGACACCTCCAATTGTTAAAAAAGAAAAAAAAAAACAGAGAAAAAAACAGGAAAAAAAATAATTCTGAAACCTACTACATCAATTAAGTGCCTTTTGACACATCTTCCCTGCTGCGCTCTGGCTTTATCAGCAGTCTCATTAATAGTATGATAAAGTGCATAAAATATTATCTCCACTTCTTTGGATTTGAATCCAATAGCCGAGTGGTCATCCCATCTGCACTCCATTAAATTGCTTGTTCATTAAACTGATGATAAATAATCAAAGAATTAGAACAAAAGTAAATAAGCAAGTATGTACTAGTTATAGACCTTTCAATCAATTCTGTAAGGTTTACTAGCTCTTCCATAGAGCCTGCGAAGTCGAAGAAGTCATCAACAATAGTTGTCAGAACAGTGTTTTGAGCCCAGCAGGCTCGAGCATCAGAGCATTCAGGATCAAAAATTTCTGATGCAGCAGTGAAATAGGCAAATTGAATTCTTTCCCGTGCAAATTTGAGCTCGTGGATCCTATATTTTTTGACCCATCTGCTTCAACAGAAATACAATTAAAGCTTTCCATTAAATTAATCAGGGGAACCTGAAAAGTTTGAAAAGCACCTTTGGAGATAGTCGAGTTCTTTCTGATGTATTGACTGGCAGAAATTGAAATCCTGAGATGAAAATCTCAAGAGAGCTCTGTTTTCAACGTTCTGAAACCTAGAAAAAAAAATTGACCAAAACATGCTTAGTGAGTCGCTCTTGATCAAGTACTATATTTCTTGGGATTTTTATGTGATTAAACATATACCTGTAGGATGTTTTAGTGAGTGAAATATTATCAGCATTGTAATTCTCAATATAATTTCGGCTCTCAATTCGCTCCAAACTTGCATGAGGATGCTTCAGAGCATAATCCACCTGAGTGAAATGAGCATCGTGTATGAAAATATAGCTTTTTTTTTTTAGATGTTGTCATGTTGTTAGACTGTCCCTATGTAGTTGATAGTATTATTAGTATTAGTATTTTTTTCTGGCAGGCCCAGACGGGGCTTATTTAGGGAGGGGAAGGAGGGGGATAACCAGGTCTGTCATAGCATACATGCTTGCACTCCCAATAGGTCACAAGGCCTATTGGTGTATGAAAATATAGTTGATTGCCAATAGACATCATTATGCAACTTGTATGATTACCTCTGCCTGTAGACTTCTCTCCTGAATCGCCCCACCCCGTAGCAACTCTTTAAGATAAATGCCTGTCCAAGCATATATCTTCTCAAGAACAGGTTCATTTTGGAATATAGTCAGCTGTGAGGCCTTGAATAGCTCCATAATGGACTTTGGGTCCTTTTCATATTCAGTTGCTGAGTGGAGAAAATTTTCTCCATTCTCAAAACGTGCTAATGCATCTGTACGTAGCAAGATATATAATATATATTAATAAGGTAAATCATTAATTTAATTATAAACCGAAACCATTGAGGCAAATTGTATCTAAACCGTATGCAAACAAGAAAAAACCGATTCTGATGTTCACCTGAAGAAATATCATAACTGCTTTGTCTTAGAAGTCTGAATCCCATGGCACAACATTTAGTGTCTCAAAATATTTCTTCACTCCCATCTTTCCAGCTTCTGTATTCACAAACTATATGTGTCAGTTTTTTAAGAACATATTGGATAATCATTCAAAGATTACAAAGATTTTTTTGTTGTCAATTTTAATTTTAAATTAATCTTTGTTAATTTTGATTTTATTATTTATGACATATTTTTATGTTATGAAATCTGATTTATGTTTATATATTTTGCCTATTTAAAGGCTGAATCATTGAATAAAATTATGTACTTTTCCTTTGCTTTCTTCTATTGTTTCTTCGTTATTTCTTTCTTTAAAAAAATCCAACAGAGCATGTATTACTAATGTCTAACTAACAAATCGAGAACGTACCTATAGATATCATCCAATACCTTTTCAGTTTCTTCTTTGAAATATCCATAAATTCCCAACCGTTTCAACTCATCGATGGTGGAGAGTCGAGTATGGATGTCGAAAGGATAAATTGTAGGAACTGAGTAAAAAGAGTGAGTGAGCTTTTCCAAAAAAAAAACATATATACAGGCATAAAAAATTGACCAAACATTAGTAAAATCACCACCTGCATTATGGAATTTGTTTAGTATTGAATTCAAATAGTCGAAGCATTTTCCATTGCGAAAATTGATCAGAGCAGCTGCAGTTGTAGCAGGTGAATTGAACAGTGACCCATTACTCCTTTGGTATTTCATAACATCTTTCCAATGTTGTGACTCCATTAATCCTTCTGCAACATATGCAAGTTCCATTGTTTTACCCTGAAAACTGTGTTGAGTTCATGTTAATTACAAACACAAGTAGTCCTTAATTAACTTTCTTTGTAGCTAGTTTATTGGCAACATGAAATAATTAATTAATTAAGATGGAAATAAACAGATAAATATATATACTTGATATCAAGATCTCGCCTGAGAAGCATTCCATCAACTGAAGATTGGTTCAGAGGAAGATTTAAACCCATATCTCTAGCATATTTAATCATGCCTGGGAATATTATATCAAACCCAATTGGAGAATATTGATGCTTATCCGTGGCAGCCCAAATATTAGACATGATAAAGTCCACACCTAGAAATATATTTAGATTTCATGGCAAGTCAGATTAGTATAATTTGGCCAATAAAACTTTAAAAAAAAAAAAAGACCATTGTGTAAACAAATTGTTTATTTTATTGCATTTGAATTAATAAACTACCGATGATTATTTATTTATATATAATCTAAATGTCTCTTTAAAATTACATTTATTAAATTTAATGAAATTAAAATATTAAGTAAAATTTATAATATTTATTTTTATGAACAACTTAAAGTCACTTATTTATATGTTACTAATATATCTCTATAAACATATATATTTTAAATTTAAAAGCTAACTATTATAATTATTTGATCGATAATCATTTTTTTATCATTTTATCTGATTAATGATAAAAAAAACTAATATTAAAATAAATGGAATAAAAATAAGTTCAAGCTTTTAATATTAATAACAAATAAAAAAATCAGGTTTTTCTTATCAAGTTATAAATGAAACACTCGTACATGTTAATTTTCATTGAGTAATTAAATTTAAGCATACTCAATTTATAATTATAAAATAAATATAGTATAGTATTAGATTAAAACTATAGTACGTGACTTATATTAAATATATACAATAGATTTCTCAATTTATGAAAAAAATAATTATTAAAGCCAATAAAATAATATTAAAAACAAACAATAATGAATCAAGCACTATAAGTAAAGTAATCTTAAAATTATAATAAAAAAAAATACAGACTATTCTATTAAAATTAAATAAGTCAAGGTAAAGTATGATAACCCCCAAGATATAACTTAATAACTAGTGTGACCATCAGTTTTATATATTAGACATTTACCCCTGATTTCAAGTCTTCTACAGAACATACCTTTTGTTAATTTTTATTGTTAAATGATAATGAAAAGATAAAATTATCCTCATCTTCTCTCTTTCTTTTTCGCTATTTAATTTCTCTTTCTTACTCATTCTTCTTCTTTCTTTTTTTCCTTTTCTTCAATCATTTTTTTTTCTTTTTGTTCTTCATCCATTGTTTTCTTTTTCTTCACCCATTATGGTCCATCTTCTTTACATATTTTCTTTTTTTTGTCGTTGTCGTCTTCTTCCTTACCCAACTTCTTCTTTCTTTCTTTCTTTATTTTTCTTTCTTATAGAGAACAAGAGGATTTTTTTTTTTCTTTGTGAGGATAAAGATTTGTCAAAAAAATAGGAAAAAAAAGAGAAGAAACATGAGAGAGAAAAGAAGAGAGGATTTTTTTCCCCCGAGAGTCCCATGAGTATTTTGGATATTTTGAAAAGTTATTTGACAGTTGACTATATATAAGAAATTTGGGTTGACCTTGGCTTTTTTTTTTGTTACAAAATCACGAGGGTTCTAGTAGTATAATATATCAATACCTCGAAGGTAATTGTATAATTATTATAAATTTACGGGCACGTTGGTAGAATAAGCAATACCTCATGGGCAACCGTAGTTCACCCAGTATGCTATATAAGCCTTATAATGATAGTTAATTTATATGCATAAAATAGGTTTGTAAATTGAAAAATATAAATAAACAAAATTAGCTACATAAAATCTCAAAATAGGCTAAATTTCATCTACAGTTCCTCTATTTTCGTCTCTTCTCCCCTAGGGTCCCTTAACTTTAATTTGTAATCTAAATGTCCCTAAACTTCAATATTATTACACCGACTGTCCTTATCTTCATCATTCATGGTGTTCCGGTCTTCGTCGATAGAAATTGAGGTCATAAATGTATAGATCGGCTCATGTAGGTGCTAATCGGTGCAGACCGCGACGGAGAACAGGCCATTTGGCCGGTCGTTGGAGCTTTCTTACTTTCTCGGCACCGATGACTTTGAAGCCTTATTCGACACGTTTGGTTGCTCCTTTCGGTGCGTGGTGAGTTGATTTGAGCTCCTGGTGGTGTCGCGCTCTAATCTGGAGCATTTGGTGGCCAACTGGCCACCACAAGCGGTGCCTGAGTGACGGCAAGGACAATCGGTGTAATAAAATTAAACTTTAAGGACATTCAGATTAAAATTAAAGTTGGGGGACCTTAAGAGAGAAGAGGCGAAAGTAGAGAGACCGTAGGTGAAATTTAGTCAAAATAAGAAAAAAGTGATGTGAAACTTAACCACCCATTATTTATAAGTTGAAAGATGAGGTGTTTTATTTATTATAAACGAATGTACTCCTTTCTCAACTTTACAATAGTCGAAGATAGTTGTAATAATATGTATTGGTCTTAACTAATCGGCTATAAATATTAATTTAATTTTAATACTTTATAATTTTAAAAGTAAAAATAAAAAATAAAATTCAGAGTGGAATTGATTTCTAAATCGAATTCGACTGAAATTTACGTCAAAGAGCATATATTTTTCTCTTTGATTTGATATCAGGGATTGGAACTTTCAAATGTTAAAATCCTCAAATTTCTGTATGGGTTGAAGATTTTCAAATCTCCGATTGTGCTCGGCCGGGGCAATATAAACGTACCTTTAGTAATTACATGGTGTTGAGAAGGAATGTTCCATTTGGTGAGAGCCAGCACAGAAGCCAATGTGGAAGTGAGGGAGTCTTTGATGAGTAATGGATGGGTAGGAGCCAGAGCCCAGGATCCATCAGGCTGTTGATTCTCTAGAAGCCAATTCAGGCAGTTTGGGAACTGAGGCTGGTTCGAAGAATCCATTGAAGGTACCATAGCAACCCAGGCCGTGTCATATGCAGAAGCAGAGAGCTCAACTTTGTTGAAGTACACCTCTCTAAATCTTTCAATTTGCTCTTCATTGCTACTTTTCTGCAGAAGTTAATTGAATCATTTTTATCAAAATCGTATGATTCTAGATTCGAATCTAAGAGTGAAATAGAAACTAATAAGAATCATTATTGAATCACGTGAATCGATACAAATCAACCGATTCTTTACAATTCTTGAATTTTGAAAATTATACAAATTTTAGTAAACTTAAAAAGTAAAAGAATATATATCCCCTGAAAAAACTAAAAGAATATGGAAAATTCATCTAAAAACATTTTTTTAATAAAAATGAGAAACTTTAATCTTTGATTTTTTTTATCATTTTTAAAAAAAATCAAAGTTTATTTTGATAGTTTTTACTACCCGAGTATCTGGAACCCTATTTGGAGTCCGACTAGTTGAGAGTCGAGTGAATTTCATTTGGGAAGTACATTTTCTCCATGCAGTTCTAAGGATTGAACTCTCGACCTCTAGACATAAAGTTTGCAACTCCAAGTGTTTTACCACTTGATCAACCACATCTCATGGGTTAAAAAAAAAAAGCAAAGTTTTTAAGATTTTTCTATTTAAAGTTTTATTTTTTTCTACCTCAATTTTTTTGTTATTTAAATTTTTTATTATGTTTACATAGTAATAAAAGAAAATTTTCTAATCATTATAATCGTAATATAACATTATTCCCTTAAATAATTGTGTCCTATATTTTTTCTATATTTGTTGTATATTTTAAAATATATATGTCATATATAAAATAAAATTTTAAATTTATGAATAAATTTTAATTTATACTTAATATCTAAAATTATAAACTATATAGCATTTTAACTTTCATAAAGCAAAAGTATACGATAATAGTGAATATATTTTAACTATAATACATATATACGTACATGTATAATTCAAAATCAAATCCTATAATTTGATTGGATTCTCGATTCACAAAATATGGTTTTGAATTCTCAATTCGAATCTCGATTTAACAAATATGAATCAAATACACAAATAATTATTAGTAACATTGATTAGTTGTTAAAAGAACGAACATGAATATATATAGCAACGACAAGGGAATGGTATGGCTACTGGAATTACTTACTAAAGCCACGTTCATGGGTTTATGGCCAATCTGTGCCTGAACAAGTACGCCTAAATGGTCAAGAAACGATTAATTATTACAAACATCAATATATACATGTGTGCATTCCTTTTATGTTAAATTAACATAAAAAATAATAAATCATATTTAAAATGGTATTTTAGTTTTATCTCAATGTAAAATATTAAAAATAGTTGTGTAATTAATTATTATAGTAATTACCTTAATTAATTTAGGTATTGCAGTGAGTGAAAAAAATGGGAATAATTGCTAAATTATAAGTGAAAATAGAAATAAAAGAAAAAATTTATTAAAAATGAAAGAAGAAATATGAAGAAGATGAAATAATGGGTCAAAATAATAAATACAACCAAATCAATAATAGCAAAATAATAAATACTACAAAATCAATAATAACAAATATGTAATTAAATAATGAATAATCGTTAAATGCACAAATTTAATATATATTATATTTTGCGTCAAAATTAACACCAAGAATAATAAATGCTAAATTTGAAATAATTTTTAATACGTTAGAGTCAAATTTTAAGACTCAATGTCAAATTGTAAGATTAGCACTCTCTTAACACCGAATTGAATATGAGAAATTATTAGGTGCACTCAGTGCACCATGTAGGATTGTAAACTTTCTATTGCATACATGACACGTGACACAATTCATTCAATGATTGGCTAGAGTGTTTATCATTGAATGAATTGTCCCACGTATCGCGTATGTAATAGAAAGTTTACAATCCTACGTGATGTACTCAGTTTACCTAATAATTTTTCCATGGAATACCCATGGAATAAAAATGGAAAAGAGAATAAGAGGATAATTAAAATAAAAAACGTGCAAGCGAAGAAGTGATCATTAACCTGCTGCATGAGGCGGATTGTTACAGAACCGGTCATTTCCATGCAAGAGATTTTTGGGATAATTAGATAATGTGCAGGCCATCAACATAGCTTTCAATATAAATAATATTTAAAAGTTTTTCTTTTGCTTTTAGATCATTAGAAAATATATATATTTCTCAGTTCAGTTCACACTCAGAGGAAGAGATCCAATGAGAGTGATGAAAAATTAATGCCTGGTGATATACCAATATATATAGAGCGCCATTGGCCAACTTGTACCGCTAACTGGCAAATGCTATGCTCGGCTCACCATATTATTATATTAATGCATTTTCGTCAAGTCAATAATCATGTCCTTATCAATGGAAATTTCTACGCTGCCCAATGACTTTTCATGGATATTGGTACCTAATTGTCTAAAGAGATAATAATAATAATAATAATAATAATAATCATAAGATTTTTATTATTCCACTTCGATGAGACGAGTAAAAGGCCACTTTTTTTTTTTTTTTTGAACTGAAGTAAAAAACACTTACGCAGCCGGTTTGTAACCGGCGGCTTTTTTTTTCTTTTCTTTTTAGATTGTTTTTTGGGCACTTTTTAAGTTGTTTTTTGGCTTAATTGCCGGGGGAAAAAACCAGAAATTTGAACCTTAATTATAACAAAATTATCCACTTCTATTGTTTGTTATGATAGAAGAGGGTTTTCTACAAAGAATGCTTGGGAGTCTCTCAGACCAAGGTTTGATTGTTTGCCCTGAACTTGCTTAATCTGGAATAAATCTACTCTACCTCGTTTTAAGTTCATTCTGTGGCTGGATTTACTTGGGTAATTGAAAACTAAGGACAAGGTGAATAAATGGGGTTGTACTCGTACGTGATGATTTGTGTGTGATGTGTGGTGCTTACACTGAGACCATAGATCATTGTTTATTTAGTTGCATTATCAGCAGGCAAATCTGGAATAAACTGGCAAAGTTTGGTTTCTTTCCCAGGAGAATCACTTGTTGAAGAAGACTCATTTCCTGTTTTTTGGTTACTTATGCTCATCCTTATCATGTTACTAAGATAGGAACGTTTAGTCTTTAGAGATTATAACAGTTGTTGTATAGCTATCATTAGCTTTTGTACCTCAATATATATTAGAGTGTAATCTCTGTTGATCAATATATTAAAAACAACAAAAACTCTTCTGATCCAAAACATTGCACTAGTATTTTAGGAATCCTGAGAAGTATTAGTCTGATTGTTATTTGTAAATATGAATATAGCAGTTCCAATTCCCCCTGTTTATGTTATATTAATTTAAATTTTTTATTAAAAAAAATAGAGGGTTAAAACATGCCACCGAAAAATTGGTAGCAAAATTTGACAAAAATTGAAGGCGGCAACAGCTAAATTGGAAATTAAACTAATTAGAGAGTTAGCCATTTTTTTGACTTTTGTCAATAACAATTCCGTGTATATATACATGTATATATGGGCATTGATTTGTGAGAGGGTAGAGTGTGCGTCTGTGAGGTGCTTCGGTTGATGCTTTGGTGAGTGAGAGCAATTTGTTTTGTAGTGTAAATTTATGGGGGTGTAATGTTTTTGGGTGTTTAGTCTCTCTATTAGGTACAAAAATTATAATTAGTCCATTCGGTTATTTTTGTACAATTTGAAGAATAAACACCATTTAATTATTTTTGAGTTTCGGGTTGTGAGGTTATTCTCCAAATATTTTGTACTCATATTTGTTAGTGGATTTTATTTTTCTCCTTTGCCGGTGGATATAGGCTTACGCCGAACCACGTTAAAATTTTGTGTCTCTATTATTTTCTCTATTTTGACGCCTCAATTTATTTTTATTATTCCCAAATAAAATATCTGTCATGTTTTCGCTGCGCCGCTTGTGCCCGAGTCAATTTATTAATTTTCCTAAGTAGTATCAGAGCCTCTTCTATATATTTTTTTGGGATTTGTTATGGCGACGCCAAAATTTGACATAGAGAAATTCAATCGCAGCATGAGTTTTGCCTTGTGGCAAGTCAAGATGCGTGCATTGTTGACAAAAAATGGGCTGCAGAAAGCACTTTTAGAGAAGGAGAAAAAACAAGCCACTTTGACGGAAGCCCAAATTGAAGAAATGGATGAAAAAACCCTTACTGCCATTCAATTATGCTTGTCAAATGAGGTCCTGCCAGAAATCATTCATGAAAAGACTGCCGTAGGTTTGTGGAAAAAGCTTGAATCGCTTTTTATGAAGAAAAACCTCACCAGCAAGCTTGTTGTAAAGCACCGGATGCACATGCTCAATATGGCGGAAGGTACGTCGTTAAAATCGCACCTTGATCAGTTTACATCCATTTTGATGGAATTGGAAAATATGGATGTTAAGTATGATGGAGAAGATTTGGCTCTCATGTTACTCCGTTCTTTACCATCCTCTTATAATCATTTTAGAGATTATTTAATTCTTAATAAAAAAACTCTTTCTGTGGAGGAGGTAAAAGAAGCTCTTTTCGCAAAAGAGCTTATGGACAAGGAGTTTGTTCATAGCACTTATCAAAACCCAGCAGATCGTGAAATACCAAGAGGGGGGTGAATTGGTGCGGAATTAGAAATTTTAGAGAATAAAGAAGATGAAGTAGAATGAACACACAAGGGTTTATAGTGGTTCGGACCCAACTTGTCCTACGTGTACTCTCCCAAAGACCTCTTTGGGGCTCCACTAACTACAATAGTGATACAAGGGATTTCAAGGCTATCCCAAACCTTTACAATGAGTTTTACCCAAGGCTAACTCACAAACCTTAGTGTTTCCAAGAGGCTAACACCAAACCTTTATAATGAGTTTTA